>JAQZBX010113011.1:0-10149 GCA_029593785.1 Cabassous unicinctus | reverse complement strand
GTACAATAAAATAATAAGTTAATATAGATCAAGTAGGGGAAATACTTGTGCTCACAAATCTAGTCCAAGGATAGTCGCCTCCTTTGAATACAAAATTTAAAGTCTTAAGTTACTTAGTAGTCAAGGAAGATAGAATAAATACGATAGTTTTCATTATCTTATATCAGGGGCATTGAACATTCCCAACCTTTTCTCTAACACTGAATTGTAAGAAGAATTTACCATATTTGATATTTCATTATAGAAGGGACATTGAATAATCTCTTCAAATAGCAGCTTTAGAAAAGAGGGAGAACTGTTCTTCACCTGATCAATTCTTATATTGATGTTTCATAATGGGCATATTATTAAATTTTCATTTTGTAAAGAAAGATCTTTGGAGAGCTCACCCACTTTTATAAGAGGATTGTATTTAAATAAAAATAAATATTAGTAGCTTAATATAATTATAGGCAAAGGTAATTTAAATGACTAATCCATTTTGGTTTATATTTTTTGGTAGCAAGGCTCTGAGTCGGAAACCATACATCGAAGTAGGAAAGAGTAGCCTTATTTACTTTGAGCAGTGAACTAGAAGTCAAGAAGTCTGAGTTCTTGTTCTGATCCTGCTTACTAACTAGCCCTGTGGCAAGTCACTATGCTTCTGAGTATTTTTCTTTATCAGCATAAAAATGATTTGAAATGCAGCCTTTTTCTCTGAAAATTCTCCAGTTTTATTGATTGAATTTCAAATTAGGTGGTAATAATTTGCAGTTTGAAAAATGCCCTTTAAAAAGTCTTATAAACCATAATATCCTTTACTTTATGACAGCATAAATTTATTTTAGCATACATTTTCTCACTGTACATGTTCTAGCTTAGTTCTGAGTAGATATGTAAAGTAAGGTGGGAAGCATGAATTCTTGAATTAAACTATCTGTATTAATGCTCAGTGATGTTTTTATCTCTTTTTAAAATGCTAACTGAGCTCTTAAAGGCATATTGTTTACAAGGAGTTATAATGAATGCGTTGAGAACATAACCCTGGGATGGATTTGCATATTATATACCACTTTCAGTGCTCCTCCCTTCAGAGTAGCAAATGTGATTTCCTGAATTGGATTCCTAAACCTAGACCTCTGAGTTTTAAAAGTTCTACCTTAGAAATTCCTGAAATACAGTTAAGAGTTAGAATTGTATTAGAATACTATTCCCAGAAAATAAAGAAAAATAAATTCTACACGGAATAAGGTAAAGTGCGCCAAGAACTGTATTCATTCTTTACTTACATGACCTATAGTATTTTACATCATAAAAGAAAATAAAATTAAATATTTCCAGTTTTCTTAAAATATATATATTCCAGTAGAGTACATCAATTCCTTTTTTAATTATTTTTTTATTTGTTTATCAATTCATTTTATAAAACTGAAGTTTTGTAAACAAGTCTTTAGATGTCTTTTAAAATTTATAATATCCCTTGTTTGAATTTCAGAAAAGAGTTGTGCATTGTTTTTCAAAAATGGAAATTTTTTTTCATTTTTCTTGCACAAATGGGGATTTTTTTGTAGCAACCAAATTATTTTCTGCTTTTCTTACCCTCCCCCCCCCCACACACACACAAACACACATATTTGTGTGTCTGATATTAAGGTCCTGATTCAAAGGTATTCTAAAAAATTCCAACTGAAAACCAGAGTGAAATATTTATCAAAATAGACAAGTGAATATAGAACTTTCATAAAATAGCTTCTAAATGTTAGATTTTAGTAACTATAATAAAAAAAGTATATAGAAGTTTTTAAAATGTAGAACAAATATGAATGCTCTTCATATGTTGTTAAAATGTTTAGCTTCAGAATGAATTGAACCTGAGTTAGAAAAAAAAATACTGGAATTCAGTGAAATTAATCACTTGGTAGTCCTTTTTATAATTCCAGTGTCCCCAAGGGAATGTTCTTAGTAAACACATGTATAGTAAAAGCTTCTTATATCCTAATCATTTTATTTAAAATGTTGCAAAATTTAAGTCATTTCTTGTCTTTAACTAGTGTCTTGGTAAAGCAATCATAAATTCTTTCTGGAACAAGTCAGGGAAATTAGTAAATAAATAAATTTCCTATACTAAAAAAGGGTAAGAGATTTTATTCTTGATATTTAAAATGTATATCTAAATGAAGATTAAATTTGCGTTTAAATATTTTATTCTAGATTTCAGAGATTTTAAATGACTAATAGCAATTTATTTCTTTTAATAGGTTCGTGTAAACTCATTAGTGTGCTTAGGAAAGATTTTGGAATACTTGGATAAGTGGTTTGTACTTGATGATATTCTACCTTTCTTACAACAAATTCCATCCAAGGAGCCTGCAGTCCTCATGGGAATTTTAGGTAGCTGAAAACTTACTGTTATTTTAGGCTACTTTATCATTTTACAGTTATGCAAATAGATTTTCTAATCTATAAAATTATAGTGCTCTCCTTTCATGTGTATAGCATTCTGTAATTAACGAATGGGGTAAATACCATAATAAACTTCTCTTAGTGTTAATTTTAGCAAAAGTAGAACTTTGATATTTACAAAGATAAAAGACATTTGGGAATCCTAGCCTCACAAATATCATGATAGACCTACAGTTTTCCCTGTAAAATAGTACATAGTAAGAGAGGAGAACAAAGCTACTTCAAATGCTGATGCCAGTCTTAATAATAATACCTGATAGTTATTTAGTACTCTTTTTTAAGAGGCACTATGGTACATCTTTTCTCTGCATTATCTTATTTTGTCCTCCCCCCAAATCCAATGAGATAGGTGTGGAGTTGAATCAAATCATTAGGTTTCAAACATGTTGAGTCTGATTTGCTGAAGAAATGAATAAAGGCATAAATTATAACTTCACTGTACTTACACACATTGAAATAGATGCTTCAAGTTTGAGTGAGAGGTCTGAAATACATATTTAGGTGTTTTCAGGATAGAGGGACATTCTGTAACCTTACTCCTATAATGTAAAAACTGTACTGGTTCTGATGAGCTTTAAATGTTATACTATCATTAAATGTGTTCTTGAACCAAAAGAATACAGGATAACTGTGTCATGGTGTTTAAATCTGGACTAATGATAAAGACTAAAATTATTCTGAGCCATATGCATAAGAGCATCATCATTCTAAGCACTGATTCGGAAAAATTTATAACTACACCAATTATCAAGGGGTTTTATGTAGGTGTACTGTTTTCATGATTTATATTAATTTTGGGGGTTAAAGTACAAAATGTGTGTCATTCTTTTCTATCAGGTATTTACAAATGTACTTTTACTCATAAAAAGTTGGGAATCACCAAAGAACAGCTGGCTGGAAAAGTATTGCCTCATTTGATTCCCCTGAGTATTGAAAACAATCTTAATCTCAATCAGGTAAGAGTATTATTTGTGTTTCAATTTCTTCAGCTTACTGTTTTCTTGACATTAAATATATAAATGTGGCACAAATGAAGATTGGTAGAACAAGGGAAAATATGCCACAAGAGTTAAATGAAGAAAGTTTGTGGGTTCAAAGTAAAGTATTTCAGTTAGGGGTGTGTGAAGAGGAAGTTTGAATTATTAAAAGCCTTGTTGAGAGATAGTGAATGAGCAGATTTTGAAAGATACGTAGGTAAGATTTGGAGCTACTTCAAACTTGGGGCTAGGGAATTGAAAAACAAAGTCTTGGGATGTATTTGGGGAGCATGTTAGTTATCTATGATTGACTAACAAATCACTACAAACTTAGAGGCTTAAACCAACATACAGCTCTTTGTGCCTAGAGGAGCCTGCAAAAAATCTCGGTGCGTATTTCCGTCCCTTTCTCCCATTTCTCAGCAAGCTCTGTTCTTTTTCCCCATTTCCGAGTAATTTATTTTTACTGGCCTAACTAAACACACACACATACACACACACACACACACACACACAACGACAACAACATACATTTATTATTTCAGAGTTTCTGAGGGTGAGGAAACTGGGCGTGGCTTAGCTGGGTATTCTCCTCAGAGTCTCTCACTAGGTGCATTTAAGGACTAAGGTTTCATTTGAAAGCTTAACTGGGGAAGGCTTTGCTCATTTACATGGTCATTGGTAGGATTCATTTCTTTTTGGACTGTTGGACTGAGGGTCTCAGTTCCTAGCTGTTTGTTGGCTGGGTGCTGCACTCAGTTCCCTACCACATCGGCTTCTCCGTCATAGCAACTTGCTTCATCAAAACCATCATGGGGGTGGGGAACAGATGTAGCTCAGTAGTTGAGTGCCTCTTTCTCATGTACAAGGTCCTGGGTTCAATCCCTGGTACCTCCTAAAAAAAGAAAAAACAAAACAAGACCATCATGGGAAACAGTCTCCTAGCAAGACAGAAGTTACAGTTCATGTAATGGAATCAAGAAAGTGACACCACGTTGCCTTTGCTCTATTTTTTAGAAACAAGTTACAGGTCCCAGGCACACTACAAAACAGATTACACAGGGCGTGAATACCAGAATGAAGGGAGAATTGGGGGCCTTCTTAAAGTCTTTCTGCCAGGGAATGAATAATGCAATTTGACTGGGGGATACATATTATATAGTAGAGGAGTAATGGGAGAAAAGATAGATTGAGACCAGAATAGGAAAACTTTTAGTGCCTGTCTGGTTTAGGTATTTGAACTTTCAAGAAGTGGTAAATGTTTGAGCAGAAGGGTAATATATTCAAAGATTATTATAGAATTATCTCTTTGCATACCTCTATCACTGTGGTTATCACAACTATGTACCTTTGTGTCTGACACTTCCTTGAGATTAAAAGCTCCTTGAAGGCTGGTACTAAATATGGCTTATTCATTTTATCTTCAGCTCCTAGAGAAGTGCCAGAAACAAAAATATGTATTGAATTGAAAGAAAATTTGAGGTACAGAGTAAAGACCAGTTATTTTGTTCACAATAGAATTGGTGTTTAATGAAACATGATGGAAAAGACTGAGAAGGGTTACTGTTTTAGTGTGTCAGAGATGGATAGGCAGGCAATATTTAAGCATTAAGGACTGAAAGTGAGTTAGAGCAATGAAGAAGGCAAACAGTTGGGAGTTTTCTGGAACTTAAAAGCCTCATCAACTATCATATCACCACCACACAAAAATATTGTAAAAATGCTTGCTGTGATATGCCAGGCTTAAATAAATATACTCATCTTGTTGTGACATCAACACTATGAGTGTATGGCGGTCCTCTTCTGGTAAAACTGGAGAATATTGTTAACTCATTGAATTATCTTAGCCGATTACATTTGCTACTAACTTGAAACACTATAACCATATCAATTTCTCACTATACCAGTTTAATTCTTTCATCTCCGTCATAAAAGAGATGCTGAATAGATTGGAGGCAGAACATAAGACTAAACTGGAGCAACTTCATATAATGCAAGAACAGCAGAAGTAAGTAGGTTGTTAATAAATCACATATGGTCCAGGAGTTAGATTAAAGTTATCTTGTGATTGATTTTCTGGACTATGGAATGGAAAAATTGCCGGATTTTAATTTAGTCATATGTAAAACATCTGTTCTTCCAATATATTAGAAAGTTGCACTGAGTTAAAATAGGATGGTGTTGAAAATCTAGTGATACTTCTAGGTACAAAAGTATAATATGACATAATCTTAGCATTTTCTCTACATGAAGAAAAGTATATTTTTGAGAAATTCCCTTGTCAGCATTAGCCACTGACATTCTAATTTCAGGCTGCTGATCTCCACGAGCATCACTTGTAAATGTTTTTCAAATCTTCTCTCTTCTCTAACCCCAGAAACACATATAGAGCATTCATTTTCTATGTAGTACACCACAACCTGCCTCTTTATATTTTTAGGGAGGATTTTCTAAATTATTTGCAGAACACTAGTATTCAAAGAAAAGAGAAAGATAGAAATTATTCACCAAAGAATGCCAGTTTATTAAAATTAAAGCTCCACTATATTCTTTGCACCAAAGCCAAAGACACAATAGGATGCCTGTTAAAGTTTTTCTGAACCAAAAGATATCTGAAAATCACTACAATCATGAGCAAGGTCCCCAGATAAAAATTCTTTAGCTTCTGCCCAAATGTAAGATGAAGGCTTGGAAGTAAACACACTTGGTGTAGAATGAGATGAAATAGCCCTTTGTATGCTTCATGTATTCTCTGACACCTAAGTATGTAATGTTTGATGGATTGACTGTATTAACATAGGCTACCTGAAACATTATTATTTTTTTAAATTTATTACAAATAGAAACACATTTTAGTATCTAGTATTTACACTTGAGGGGAAAATGAACCTTCTTATTTTCTTCTGCCTGTCTAAATCTTTCCTGATTTTCAAGGCCCAGATCTGGCCACATGGCAGTAATTACATTTATTATTAGTATCACAGATTTTGAAACTGTTCCCTATATCTTTCTGTGAGATTTTCAGTTCTTTGAAGGCAAGAACCATACTTGCCTGGTTTTATGGCACAGTAACTAAATCTCAAACTGTTAGGTTTTTTATAAAAAGGTTTATATATAAATGCTAATTTTTTGGACAAGCAGACATTAATAGTAGAAAATGATGGAAGAGGTTTTGACTCTTCTTAAAGAATGAATCACAATTTGTTTAGGTTCTAGCAAACTCCATATGTCTCTACTATTTTTGGTATGAATATTTTAAAAGTATACATTCCTTTTTTTGTGTGTGTGTGCTTATTTTGTTATAATTCAACTTTCTCCTACAGATCTTTGGACATAGGAAATCAAATGAATGCTTCTGAAGAGACAAAAGTTAAAAACGTTGGGAATCAGGTAAGAGAGGATTTAGATTATTTTAATTTTTACAGGAAGTCCTTGACAGTATGCTTTATTTTTAAGGCTTTTAATCTTTAAGCAGTAAAATCACATTTTTATTGAAGTCCATTAAAAGACAGTAGACTTTTTTCTATTTCAGCAGGCATTTAACAACATTGGAACAGACCTTCTGACTGGTGGTGAATCAGACAATAAAGAGGATGGATTACAGAATAAACATAAAAGAGTAAGTTTCCTTATTGTTCATTTAGTATTCTTATTTATATTATAGGACTTTCCATAAACCACAGATTTTTGTTGGCAAATAATGTTTAGCATCTTAACAAGAAACATTCAGCAAGCAGATGTGGCTCAAGCAATTGGGCTCCTGTCTAAAATATGGGAGGTCCCAGGTTCATTTCCCAGGGCCTCCTGGCGAAAGCGAGCTGGCCCACGCGGAGAGCTGGTGCAACAAATAGAGACAAAGAGGAAAGACAATGAGAGACACAACAGACCAGGGAGTTGAGGTGACTCAAGCGATTGAGTGCCTGTCTCCCACATCGGAGTTCCCAGGATTGGTTCCCGGGGCCTCCTAAAGAGAAGACAAGAAGAGAAGACCAACAGACACAGAGAGCAAGACAGCGAGTGCGAAAACACTGGGCAGGGGAGGCGGGGGACGCGGGGCGGGGGGAGATGGTAAATTTTAAAAAAGAAACATTCTTTAATTATCTTTATGAAATTTCATAGTGAGTGGAACATGACCTCTGACCCATGTTGAGAATAATCATGCTCTGTATTTCTTTTTATCTTATTACAAACTTGCCACATGGCAACATTTCTAGATTGCTTGACACTTTTGTTCTTTCTGCTGCACTTTGCCAGTCATACCCCATGGTAAAACTTAGTGTCTCTCATCTCTTATTCTGCACCTGTGTTGGTGGCTTGCACTGAAGATTTGTGCTGTCCATCTACCTTAGACTCTGCTTGATTATTGCTTTTTAGTATTTTATTTTCTCTCCTACTCACTACAATCCTAAACTTTCAATTCCAAATGTTTTCCATTCTTTTTTAGTTGAGCCCAACAACCTCAACTCTCTTCTTTCCTTTCATTCCAAGATTCTCACTTTTAAAGAGTATTGTATGGTTATATAGAATGACCCTCAATTTGGGTTGGTTTCTATTTTCTCATAATTAGATTAAGGTTATACATTTCTTTTGGCAAAAATACCCCTGAAATGATGATGTATCCTTCTTGGTTTATGTATCAGAGGTTGAGATGATTTATTAGCAATGAACCAACAATATTTTAAAGATTTTCAAAATGGATTTGATTCATCTAACAAATTGTTCTAAAAAGAATATCTAGGTATATATATTTTTTCTTTTCATTATTAAAACTGTTATTTCTCCATCCAATTTTGAATAATAAAGTATATAATGGTACTTTCCTATTGAAATTTTGTTTAGCACCCAATATTAAAAAAATACTTAAATCAGTTTTGGGCTTCTCCTGAGGATAATTTAATTTTTAAATTTATTATTTTTTTTATTTGAGAAGTTGTGAGTTAACAAAACAACCATGCATACCATACAGGAGTCCCATACCTGAGGGTGATTTTCTTTTATTCATTCAACAAATATGAGTACCTGTGTGTGCAAAGCCAAGGGACTACTAGACATTGTGGTTTACAAAATTGTGAAAGAACATACTATGAGTGTATAATTTAGCAAGGCTGATAAAAGGTCAAATTTAGTGGGACATTAGGAGTGAAAGAACCTGTTTGTTTAGTTCTTCCTTAACTTTTTGGTGAGTTTAAAAAATTAAAAAAAATAATTCTTTAAGGAGGTACTGGGGATTGAATCTAGAACCTCATACATGGGAAGCAGGTGCTCAACCACTGAGTGTAGCTGCTCCCCTTAAAAATATTTTTGGAATGAGAGAGATTAGAATTGAACAATATCTCTCAATTTTATAGAATGAAATCATTTAATCATATTTTCATTGTCTGGAAAAATTATTCTAATGAATGTTTTTTAAATAATTGCTATCATACTAGAAATAATGTTTAAGCACAGGTCCTGTGAATTGCTACCTAAAGTTAAATCTATTAATAACTCTAAATTTAACTTGCTTGTGACAATCCAGTACAAGAGTTGTTTGCTTTTTCAGTTAAATATCAAATGAACCTTGCCAAATGTACTAAGATATAGTTTAACAAAAAAGAAATATTTTTTTTACAAATGGAATTATGAAGTTGCTTTTTTTTCCCTTTAATTTTGTTTTAAGGGGTCTCTTACACTTGAAGAAAAGCAAAAATTAGCAAAAGAACAAGAACAGGCACAGAAGTTGAAAAGCCAGCAGCCTCTTAAACCACAAGTGCACACACCTGCTGCTCCAATCAAACAGGTCAGAATTCATTTCTTTTGCATAATTTCAAGCATACTACTCTTAAGGAGAAAGGGTTGAGCTAAAAGTAATTTTCTGTTTTTTTTTTCTTTTCAATTGTAGTCAAGTTTATAACTTGATTTAGGAGACACCTACATGCTTGACTGGTATTTATTTCCTATTATGTTCCAGGCACTGTTCTAGGTGCCGGTGCTATGGCAAGTGGATAAGGTCTCTGCTTGTTAGAGAGCTTACATTCTTTTTGGTTTCAGAAATAAGTTTTACCTTAAAAGATTTTCTTAAATTATTTTTTGTTGCCTCTTAATCACTAAAATTCTTCCTCTGAAAAAATTATGTCTTTGCAAGCCAAGAGGCAAAACTGAGAATATTTTGTGGGTACTTATAAAAGAATAGAGAAAAATACATTTGAATTTTTTATGAAATTCAAAATATAATAGAGTATAACTTTTCTAATACAGATCTACTAATGAGAAGAACGCAGTTATTAGGGGCGGGGGATAACATTTTGCTTAATTGGAGTTCAAAGTTGGTGCTATTTATCATCAAATTGATTGCAAATGTTCATCTGTAAAAACCATACAAAAATAAGTGGCAGGCTAGATTTGGCAATGCAGGCCATGGTTTGTCAATTCTTGGTGTAGAATGTTGAGCTTAATTTTAATTTGTCCTTTAGAATTTCATCTGTCAGTTGTTTAATAAATTAATAAAACAGTTTGGATTTCTTAGACATAATGTAATTTCCTTATATTTTGCAGACTAAGGACCTAACAGATACATTGATGGATAATATGTCATCTTTGACCAGCTTTTCTGTTAGTACCCCTAAAATTTCTGCTTCAAGTACCTTCACTTCTGTTCCTTCCATGGGCCTTGGAATGATGTTTTCTACACCAATTGATAATACAAAGAGAAATTTGACAAATGGCTTAAATGCCAACACAGGCTTTCAGA
>JAQZBX010113010.1:0-10144 GCA_029593785.1 Cabassous unicinctus | reverse complement strand
CAAAGAGAGTGCTTCGTCCTGGAGAGCCAAGGGAACATGCAGAACCTGCTCACTGGACCAAATCTTTCAACAGGAGCCACTAAAGACCTGTAGGGTAGTGCAGGTCTGGTCCACAGATAAGAACTGCAGAGAAGCAAAGAAAGAGAGACCAACATATAATTCCTGCCCCAAGAGCCCAAGTCACCCCAGAAAGGTGACATGCTTTCCCCTACTAAATAAGGGCATATCCCAGTACACTCTGTCCCTACCTTTTAGGTGTGTCTCAAGAAAATCAAGAACCCAAGACAGCTTACTTCACTGGGTGAGGGAGGGAGGGTGCTCCCACTTCCCTTTCATGAAAGATAAGCGGCACGTGACCCATGCATATTGCAGTAGTGTTTCCTTGTTGAGATCCATGGAGGCTTTGGGCCAAAACAAGCTATTCACCCACACTAGACCACCACAACACAGTGAAAACAGTAACATGACATTTGCTTTACTTTAATGATTGCTTGAACAGAACTTTTGGCTACAGATACATTTTTAAGAAATGAGAGTGTAACAGAGTCTGGGGGAAGGGGAATGCGGAATTACTGCTTAATAAGTACAAGTTTCTGATTATGTTGATGAAAATGTTTTGGAACTAGTGATGAGGGTTAGTCAACATTGTCAATGTATTTAATGTCACAGAATTGTACACTTAAAAAATGGTTAAAATTAATTTTGTTGTATTTTATTACAATTTTTTAAATTAAAAAAATAAAATAAAAAAGGAAAGATTCATAGCATCTGGACCTGGACTGGGCCCAGGGGGGAAACTTAATACATGCCAATTATCAAGTGACATTATGTTTCTAATCTGCGCATTTTAGAAATGAAATTCCTCAGCCTTCCTGAAGAGCGAGCAGAATTTTCACACTGTACCTGCTCTGATCCACTGCCCTCAACAGCTCTAACAGCAGCAACAAAGCATGAGAATTTGCACGCCAGCCCCAGCCCACCTAAGGGCACAGCACGGCCTTCTGCCGAGACCCAACGACTCCAAGTTTGTTAATAACCAACTCAGAATATCCCAGTGGAGTTGAGTTCTGGTGAGAAGAGATAAAAGGAAGAGAGGATACATCCAGTACTCCATAAAACTGCCAGCAGAGTGATCTGAATCTATTCTTTTAGTGCCAACATCTGGGAATACATCAATATACTAGGAGTTCGTTTTACACAACCAATATGTTCCGAGACCCTTTGCATACAAAGTTGAAAATTGTGCATAATGGTGAACCCCATTATTTAATAAGTATTTTTTATACAAACATATCACGTTTTTTAATAAAAAGGCAAATAGGCACTCTAGTAACAAATAACCAAGAGCCATCACAGAAATAATTTTTTAAAATGTTAATTCTCTCTCTGCCTTTTTTTTTTCTTGTGACAGTTGGCTTCCCTTTATTTTTTTTTTTGATTGCCAATCATGTATACCTGAATTCGCATGTGTGGAGTTCATGTAAAATAAGGTCCTACTGGATATACAGGAGTACACAAGTGTCAGCTGTACACACCTCCTGCCAGCCCTCTTCAAGAGGCATCACTCTGATCCCCATGTCAAATGGGGGTGTGAGAATTGCCCATATTATGTCCACAGTACATTATCAGATCAGGGACTCTTTCCCTCAATAATCCACTATAAACCTGATGGAATTCTGAGACTACTTCAACAAAACGCAGTGTGAACGCACCCTGCCCAGTAATGGCCACCAAGGAGGACTTATAGGAATGCCCAGTTCCAGAGGGACCTTTAAGCAAAAGGCGCACAAGAGTGGAGGAGAGTACTTAGAAGAACTTATGCTAAAAGCTTGTCTCTGCAGAGGGGCCACCTTCTTCCTGATTCGGGTCACAAGGGAAGGCTCCCAGAGGATGCACCTCAGGGTGGCTTGGGGGTGGGGACCCAAAACTTAAGCCACCTTCAGCAGAAGGGCCAGGATAAGCCTTTGAATTATATTCTCTAAAGCCACATTAAAGATAAAAATCAGCCTCTCTCAGCGAGCAGCTGAGTTCTCTCAGGAAAGAACTACCTGAGTATATTCACACCTTAATATTCAAAGAGCTCAGCAATCCACTCTGAATCTAATAAAAATCAACATTTCCATAAATGGGGAAATGTTCCCCTTGTTCAGCTGTGGAAAGAAAACCTTTCAGCAGCATCAAGAGAAACTCCTGCCAAAGGGGTAGTCTGTGGCTCTCTTACAGTTTGTAACAAATGTTTCACAACAATACAGGTATTGGTGGTAGGGAGATGTATGGGAACCTTTCATGATGATATGCATGTTTGTTTTGTAAATTCACAAATTTTACTATACACTTATTTTTTATGTATGTTCATGTATGAATGATATACTTCAATAAAATTTTATTAAAAAAAAAAGGAACTCTTGCCAGACCTTTTTGATCAAGGGGCTAATAACCTGTTGGTAATTAGGATTAAGTATTGTCAGGATGACTTACAAAGGAAAGGTCAAACCAAAGAAAATGGGTCCAGGGTGGTAATCAACCAGTAAAAGTCAAAAAGACTAATGACTTAGGAAGGAACACACATGACTATACCGTGTTCAGGACAACCTTTGGTTCTATTATATCAACATGTAATAGGAAAATTAAAAGTCATATTTATTTATGAGTCCTTTTTCTATTTCTAGAAACACTAAATGAGGAAAAGGCTAGGTATCTCCAGGTAATTATTCACAGAGAAGAATCGTGAGAATCAAAGTTCACCATTCTTTCCATCTCAGGGTCAAAGAGGGACCCCTTCTCAACAAGAATGGGTGACTATTTCTAGCATGCCTGGGACTCCCTAAGCTGGTAGAATGTGTCCCTCACAAGACATTTGAGATATTCACAAGACCGTGAAAAAAAAAGAAAAAACTTTAAAAGACTAAATTCAAATTAAGTGGGAAGACAATAATAAAGATAAAAATAGAAATGAATGAAATAAAAAGCAAATAAAAGGGAAAATTAAAGTCCAAAAGTTGATTCTTTTAAAAGGTCAACAAAAATTGATATACTCTTAAGTAGAACAATTAAGAAGAAAAGAGAGACACTAAGAATTACCAAAAACGGGAGTGAAAAAGGAGCTATCCCTACAGATGTTGCAGACACTAAAAGAAAACTAAGGAAATATTATCAACAATCAAATTCTACTAAATTTCACATCTTAGATGAAATGGGTAAGTTTCTTGAACTATAGTTTACCCAAATGGACTCAAAATGAAATATAAAAACTAAATATATCTATTGAAGAGATGGAATTCATGATCAAAACCCTTTCCACAAGTTTCAGGCAAACAAGTTTTCACTGGTGAATTCTATCAACACTAACCTCACACAAACATTTTCTAAAACTAGAGGAGAAAGGAATATTTCTTCTAGCTCATTTTATGAGCCTAACATAACCCTGAGAGAAACACCTAACAGCAAAACAAAACAAACAAAAATTAGAGACCAAGATCCCTTTATGAACATTGACACAAAAATCCTTAATCCAAAAATTTTAGGAAATCAAATCCAGCAATATAGAAAAGCGATAATATATCATAATCAAGTGAGGTTTATCCCAGGAATGTAAGGCTGATTTAACATTTGGAAAATCTACAATAAGGCAAGGAAAAGAAATAAAGACAAAGCAGATGAAATGACTCCTTAAGAAGAAAATCCTAAAAGAAATCTACAAACTATCAGAACTAATAAGTAAATTTAAGAAGGTCACAAAATACAAGGTCAACATACAAAAATCAAATGTCTTTCTATATAGCAGCAAACAATTATAAATGGACTGTAGTGAACAGTAATATATTATTTTTCATCAATTATTTTAAAAAGAATTATTCTAAGTGGCAGAAATGAGACACGAGGTACTGCATAGTTTGACTACATTTATATAGACTGTAACTATAGACAGATTTGTTGAGAGAGACTAGGATTGGCAGATATATGAGGCATGGGAGGGAGAGAGGGAGAGAGGTGACTGCAAAGGGGTAGGGAGTTTTTCTTTTTGGAGCAGAGAAAATGCTATAATATTGATGGCAGTGATGAATGCACAACTCTGATTATACCAAAAGCCATTTAATGTACACTTTAGATAGACTGCATGGTTGTGAATATATCGCAATAAAATTGCTTATAAAAACCTTTTTAAACAAATGAAATTAATTTTAATATCTTTTATTTGACCCAATATAGCCAAAATATTAACATTTCTATGTAATCCATTAAAAATTGAGTTATTTTACATCCTTTTTTTCATATGAAGTCTTCAAAATCCAGTGTGTATTTTACAGGCCATGTGTGGTCATGTGCTACTGGAAAGAACAGCTATGGAGTGAACACAATCCCAATCAAAATCCCAACAGAGTAACAAAAAAATGAAAGAACAAGAAAAGAAAGAGAAAAAAAAATCCCAGACTTTTTTTTTGTAGAAATTAATAGACAACCCTAAAACCTATGGAATGTAAAAGTTGCAAAAATCCAAAGCAATTTTGAAAGAGAGGAGCAAAATTGGATTTATACCATTAAACTTGAAGACTTAATATAAAGCTACAGTAATCAAGACATACAGACCAATGGCACAGTTCTAAAGTAAACGTATGTATTTATGGAAAATTTTCAACAAAGGTGCCAAGGTAATTCAATGAAGGAAATGAAATGATAGCCTTTTCAACAAATGGTTCTGGAATAACTGAACATCATTATACCAAAAAAAAACAAATAAACAAACTCAGAATCTTACCTCATACCACACAAAAATTAACTCAAAGTTGTTTACAATCTGAAAGTAATATCTAAAACTCTAAAACTCCTAAGAAGAAAACATAGAAAAAAATCTTTGTGACCTTGGTTTAGGAAAAGATTTCTTAGATATGACACCAAAGCACAATCCCTAAAAGAAAAAAAAATTGGGAAGCAGGTGTGGCTCAGTGGATAGAGCCCCCGTTTACCATATGGGAGGCCCGGGTTCGCGTCCCAAGGCCTCCTTGTGAGGGCAGGCCAGCTCGCGTGGCGCCGTGGGCTGATGCGGCAAGACCTCACAGCAAGGGGGAGATAAGCAGACACAGAGAAGACACACAGCGAGTGGACACGGCAGACAAGGGGGGGGATAAATTAAAAAAAAAAATTAAAAAAAAAAAATTGATGAATTGGACTTCATCAAAATTAAAGTTGGAAAAAAAAAATTTTTTTTTAACTTGGGGAGTGAATGTAGCTCAAGTGGTTGAGTGCCTGCTTCCCATGTACGAGATCCTGGGTTCAATCCTAGGTACCTCCTAAAAACAAACCACAAAAAACCCAACTCTCATTGGGGAGTGGATATAGCTTGGCAGTTGAGTGCCTGCTTTCCATGTATGAGGTCCTGGGTTCAATCCCCGGTACCTCCCCCGCCAAAAAATTAAACTTTTGCTCTTCAAAAGACATCATTAAGAAAATTAAGAGAATTCACAGACTAGAAGAAAATATTTGCAAATCATGTATGTGATAAAGGACTTAATTCAGAATATATAGAAAATGCTTTACAACTCAATAATAACACAACCCAATTTTCAAAAATGAGCAAAAGATTTGGAGATGTCACCAAAAAAAAAAAGATATATAATGGCAAATAAGCACAAGAAAAGATCCTTAACATCATTAGTCATTAGAGAAATGTAAATTAAAACCATAATGAGATACCACTTCATACTCACTAAAATGGTTTTAATCCAAAAGACAATACCTGTGGAGAAACTGAAACTTTTATGTAATCCTGGTGGGCATGTAAAGTAGGAGCCCCTTTGTAAAAAGTTTAGCAGTTTCCTGAAATATTAAACACACACCTACAATACGACCCAGCAATCCCATTCTTAAATCTATCCAAAAGATATGAAAACATAACAGCATTATTCATTACAGCCAAAAAATGCAAACAACCCAGATGTCTATCAACTGATGAATGGATAAATAAAATGTTTATGTAAAAAATGTATATCTGTACAAATGGAATATTATTCAGCAATAAAGGTAACTGCTAATGCATGAATGAAACTCAAAAACTCAAAAAAGTGAAAGAATCCAGGCACAAAAGACTACATACTGCAAGATTCCATTTACATGAAATTTCTAGAAAAAGCAAAACTACAGAAACAGAAAGATCTGAGGGCTAGGAATGGTGACTGACTGCAAAGAGACACAAGGGAACTTTCTGGATGACGGCAACATTCTACAACTGGGACTGTGGTGACAGCTGCACAACTGTACAAATTTACTAAAAGAGACTCATCTAATGGTAATTTTTAAAATGGATGACTTTAACAGTATATAAATAATACTTAAGTAAGGCTGTTAAAAAATAAAATGAACTGACGGATAGAAATATGAAGCAAATGTAGACAAATGTAGATAAATGGCTGCCCACTGTATAAATCCTTACACTTCTTTGTATCTTTTAAATTTTTCTTAATAAAAGTTAGGAGGATAAAAGTTTGCCACATTTAACTCGGTGGCCATCTCCTGCATAAACACATGTCATAATATATAAAAGGGTGATGTATATTTGATGACTACTGCATCAAACAGTTCACTTATAATAACAGTTTACTTATAATCCTCAAACGAAATATTCCCCTTCAGAGCTTTAACACAGACCAAAGGTTAACTGATTATACAATGATTTTAATAGTCATATCATTTCCACATGAGTCTCCATGGCATCAAACAGTGATAATTTCACAACACTCCCTCTGGCTCTCTTCTGCCCTCCCTGGCCAGAACTTCTCAGTGTCTATTGGATACTCTGCTCCCAGCCCACCAGCTCAAGTGCTGCTGTTCCACCAGGCACAGCTTTCAGGCCTGCCCTCTTCTCACCTTCTGGGCCTGTCTCTGAGCAATCACATTCAGGCCTCTATCAGTGTGAATATAAGCCCTAAGGACGGGGGGAGGAGAGGGAAGTGAGTATGCCTAAGTGAAGGGGGAAAGGAGGGCAAGTGGTGGTATCAAATTCATCAAAGACTGCAGAGTGCCCTTAATCAAAGACAGGTCCCTGACTTTCTTTCCTCTTTCCCTGTACCCTCCAAACTCTGTATCACAATGGGTCGGAAACTGCTAGCTGGAAAGGAATTTGGGTCACCTCTGTTGTCATTTACTCTGGACACAGTACCACATGACCACAGACCTCAAGCAAATCTGGCTTTGTTTTGCCGTTGCATTTACAATCACAATACTCTGTTTGTTTCCAGATCTTTTTTTCAGGAAGCACTTAGCTACATGCACGTCAAATAGAACTTTGCTGCTGGTCACCAATATCTCCCAAAGGTCTTGGCAAACATCTGCCTTGCTCTATAGTCTATATCTGCAACAGAAACTTAAAATTATCTCCTCCACACAGGCCTTCAAAATATGTGCAGCAGTTGTCACTTGGTTACACTGTACTTAGATACCTCAAGGAGCACACCACTAGCGAGGAATGAAGTTCTCCTTTCTGTTTTTTATAAAGAACGAAGTAAGTTTATCACAAAATTCTACCTATCTCTGCTTCACAAGCAGGTCTGGGGGGTGGAGACCAAAGGAAAGTCCAATAAGCAGGCCAAAGATGCTAAGATTTTCTCACAGCAATGGAATAAAGGCAAGTGCGTGGGCATGCTGCAGTCCAGCTCCTGGCACTGCTAACAGCACACTAACCCACAACCTCAGCATTTCATAAGATAGTCTAGAGACACCTTCTTCAATGATCTAAGGGCTTCAGTGACTACAGAACTGAAATAGTCTGAACAACAATCTGTTGACCTGGAATGGAGACTATCTTGGTAAGAAAAAACTTCTGAATCTGTGTGGCCTCTATCTCACGCACTACAAGGAGAAAGCACCTGCCAGAGCTGCAAGAACTTAAATAAGGCAACTCCAGCAGCAATCTGGTTGTGGGCTTATATTGTAGCAATTCTTTGATTTGCTGCCCTACTCTTATGTTTCAACTTTATTCAGTGTGCATGTTCTCCATTAGGACCTAAGCAGAAAGCCAGACTGTCATGAAGTCATTTTTCAAATCACAAGTCCCCAAGTCCATCTGAAGTTTATTAGCAAATGACAGACACAAATTTCTTTTCTGGTTTCCACTAAAAACCAAAAAAATAAAAAAATTCAAGTAAGTTCCTATTAGAATTTTAGTTATTGGAGCAAATCTTTCTTGAGTGCCCTGCCTACAGAGAACTTACAATACCAGGAGATAAAGTCTGTAACGTAAGGAAAATAAACACATACAACATTCAGGCCCTTTCTAACACAGGCAATATTGATCCTCTCATAAAATGTTTTAAGACTTTCAGGAAATTTAACAGTTATGACCTGACATACCAGAGCAGTTGGATATTGATATGTTTATTACTCAAATAGAACGTGAAAATTTATTTAAGAATTAAGGCACATACTGAATAGCCTCTACTCCTGACAATAGTTCCCCTAAGGAAGCCCCATGAGCATGGGCAGCTGCTTCTTATTCATCTTTCTAGCCTACTATAGCTGGTTCAAGCTGTCCAGCCCTCAGGGACAAGTTAACAACACAGCTTGCAAACAAATTTTTCCCCCAGGAAAAAAAAAATCCAGCAGCCCACCAAAACTGTCACCAGCCCTTCCCCACACTTACCAGTGCCATAGGGAGGATGCAGCTGATGGCAGTGAGCATCAACGGCCTGAAAAAATACAGGTGGTAGTTTCAATTTTTATTTAGAATTCTTACTTGCCAACTGCCTGAAATCTTTTAAGACTACATGAATGGGTCTCCATGCCTCAGCTTGTGTTAAGCCACTTGGTGGTCCAATCACACTTGTTAACACTAGTGATCACTCACGAAAAAGCAGAGATGAAGGAAGAAAGTGAATTGTGAGCCAGTTTCTGGGCCTGGGGATGACAGGGACAAGGTATAGGAAAACCAGCCTGAAGAGATCAAGATGCATGGATTCAGGTCTGTGGGAGTAGGGGTTGTAAAAAAGTACCAAAGGGTAAGAGGAAGAAACAAGGCTAAAAGCACAGATGAAAAGGAATAAGTGAACACCAACCTAGAGTGGGACAAAATCAGCATTGATGGTGGTGGAGTTGCAGGGAGCCTATGACCTAGGGCAAGGCTCACCCCTAAAGTCGAATTTAAGAGGTGGGACTTCACTTCTCTCTCATTTCACACCCACATACTCATAGCCTCTAAAAGGTCAGCTCTCTGCCCCCTTTCACTCTCTTTACAGGTCCTTGGAAGGAGGGCTGACTTGTAATTGAGGCACCAACATATTATTTGTGCTTTTAATTCTCATTAATAAACACGAATGTGAAATTTTTCCAATAGTCTAACCTTAACTTAGTCCCAACTGCTATCATCTCCGAGCATTAAAATCAATCCCAAAAAACCCAAGACTCCCACTAAATAAAAGTATATTTATGCAAAATAAAATAAAAACATAAAAATCATTTATTGACCATGAGGGTCCATGTTTAATTACATGTTTAATTATGAACAATTCCAAAACATCTACAAAAGTGAAGAGTGTAATAATGAACCCTATGTGCCCATGATCCAGCTCCAACATTAATTTGTGGCTAGGCTCACTGTGTCTCTACCCTCCCCACATCCATTTGAACTAGCGTGAAATAAATCCCTGCTAGCAGATCTCTTAGTGTCCATTTCACTGAAAACCCTCTGGGAAGTACACAGTACAAGAGTCTGGTTATAGCTCCTTCAAGAATTCTAACAGGTTTCCAGGGGATGCCATATAGCCAGGGGATGCCATATAGACAGGATGACCATTTCAGTGATTCAATGTCGTGTCCAGCAACCACAATCAAAAGAAATGCAGGGAAACGGATGTGGCTCAAGCGACTGGGCTCTCATCTACCATATAGGAGGTCCAGGGTTCGATTCCTGGGGCCTCCCGGTGAAAGGCAAGCTGGCCCGCATGGCGAGCTGGCCTGAGTGGAGTGCTGGCACAGCAAGATGATGCAACAAAAAGAGACACAGAGGAGAGACAATAAGAGACGCAGCAGACCAGGGAGCTGAGGTGGCGCAAGAGACTGAGCGCCTCTCTCCCACTCCAGAAGGTCCCAGGATCGGTTCCCAGTGCCGTCTAAAGAGAAGACAAGCAGACACAGAAGAACACACAGAGAGCAGACA
>JAQZBX010113009.1:0-10147 GCA_029593785.1 Cabassous unicinctus | reverse complement strand
AACCTCTTCAACCTAGAAGTGCCAGAGGAAAGAGGACATGAGAAAAAGATGACTATTTTCTGGAATTATTGGCCCCTCTTCTTTTTGGTGGCTGAGGCCCAGATGGCAGGAACCTGTGCTCTGCTTGTCACTGAGAGGTGGCACCAGGAGAGCAGGGATGATGCTGTCCTTTCCAGCTGTGTGTCTCCCTAACCTGCAGGCACTCAGAAATATTTGTTGAAAGAGCAAGTGAGTGGAATTGTCCTTCACTGAAGATACCCAGTAGTGGGTTACCTTCTCTTAAAGATCCACATTATCTTAATGTATTTCTGAATCAGCAGGGGACCAGTGCCATTCTCATGCCAGGAGAAGCAAGGGTAATGTCCCATTGAATTTCTGGCTCTTCACATTGTTGAAGTTTGGACTGATGTCCTAACTTCACACTGCTCAGAGTTCTTGGTCTAATCAAGAGGAGGGGAGAAAGAACTCCAAGAAGATACCAGCCTTCCTGATAAGAAGAGGATTAGGGTGGCTTTAGTATGAGTTATTAAATAACAGAGATGAGCCCATATTTATACCCATGTCTCTGCAGCAGTTCACTGTATGAGATGTAGAAATTAATTCATAAACTCAGTACTGTGAGTCAAGGCTTATGCAAAGATTTCAACTTAGTAATAAGGGTCTCGATTAAAAAACCAACTTCCCAACATGGATGACATGGGACAAGAACCATATGGGGTTATAGATGAGGATTCAGCCTTAAAACAGCAAAAAAAAAACTTTCGGAATTTTATCACAAGTTTCATAAGGTGAAACTGTTAAATGATAAGAAAATCTATTCCATACCTTATGAATTTCATATTTAATAACATTGAATCATAAAATGTACATAGCAAAGATGTGGATTCATTTATGATCAAGTCACTATTTAGTCATTTTCAGAACACCTGGGTTGAAGAAACCCCTGTAGGTTTTGTTATAAATACAGATATCTGGGTCTCATGGATGCCTCTAGAGCTGTAGGTGGCCTAAGCTAGTAATGCTGGGCTCCTAACAGAATTTTACCTTGAATTATCTTCTTTCTAGCATGGTGTGGTACCTATTAGTTGAGGGAAAGTAAAAGGAGTGCTCTAGTGATTCCATGTTTTTCGTCAGCAAGGCTTTAAGGCTAAAGGCAGGAGAGCAACTCTTCAGAGGGGTTGGGTTAAGACCGTGGTTAGCATTGCTGCAGGCAGTGGGAGTTAGGTTGGCATAGGTGGACTACGCTTTCCTAGGGGATATGGTTATGAAGGAGTGTCAATGGGACAGGAGCTCCCAGGACTACTTACACTCTGCAGTTTGGTCTGGTGACATTCAGTGGATATCAACAACAACAGTGGCAATACCTGGTATTTATTGAGTAGCTACTATGTTTGGGGGGGTTTGTGCTAAGTAGTTTATATATATTGTCACATTTAAAATCTCTGCTATAACCCTGTGAATTTTGTAGCAGATTGGAAAACTGAGGAGTAGAGAGATTAAGAAACTTGCCCATGGATAGTCAGTAGGAAAGAGAGGCCCTCCTGTGGATGGCTGGCTGGCTGGGAGGGAGGCAGGCACCCTGCAGGAGGGGGAGGAAACCAGAGACATACCCTGTGGACCTCACTGGCTCTGAGCCTGCCCTAACTGTGCACCACAGGCTCGTCTTCCTAGGCTCTTTGCATGTGTGTATATGTGCGCATGTGTCTTTGTAATTCCCAGTTGTGGTTCTAGGCACATTTGGACCAATTGAGGATTCATTGTGGAGGCCAAGTGGGGTGATGCACATGTGGAGATAAAGGACTCGTGGGTATTTTCCCATCTAGTTTGATAGCTATCAAGTAAAAGTATTAGTTTTGCCCACAGTAATGCTGGAAGAACAGCATCTTGATAATGCCACTTCCTGGCACTTGTTCCATAGAGTAGCACTCTTCTAGAATGATTCCCTGAAACCGATATTACAGTAATCTTTATTTAAGTCCACACGAGGAAAGAATGGCTCTAAAACAAGAGTCTTGTGAAGTCAAGGACTCAGAGTTGAAGTGGCACCTAGCTTCCTTTGCTCTTTAGCCAGCTCCCTGGGTTTTATCCAATAGTGTAAAACTATGCTTTCTGAAATTTCACCAATTGGGAAGTGGAAGGAGTGGGAATAATGGCATGTGCAAAGCAGAAAAAAATCCTCTTTTAGAAACCATATTATAGTGGTTCATTTTCTCTTCAGATTAGCTAAAACACATTAATATATCCAGGATTGTCTGGATAAAAAACTAAGTGTAACAAGATGAAGAAGTTTTTTTCCAGAATTTCTCTTGAGGAGAGCACTTTTTTATTTGTTATAGGGAGAAAAACCTTCAATAAGTTGCTTGGGATGGAGAGTGAGACCCAAAAGCTATGCCCAGGTAGTAAAAGATAGTTCCTTAATCACAATACATAAGACAAGAAAGGAAAATTCTTTGGTTTTGGAGAGTCATGGTGTGGTAGGTTTGAATGTTGTACCCCAATTTAGAAATGCTCTTAAACTTACTCCAAATCACTGTGGGTATGAACTCATTGTAAGTAGGACCTCTTGGAGATAATATTTTTAGTTAAAGTGTGGCCCAACTGAATGAGGGTAGACCTTAATCTGGATTACTGGAGACCTTTATAAGCAGATGAAATTCAGACACATTAGGAGAGAAAGCCATGGGGAGGAGCCAGAAACTGGAAGTCATTGGAACCCGGAAGAGAAAGGAGAGGACATTGCCATGTGTTGGCAAATCCAAGGAACGCAAGGATTGCCAGCCACCCAGAACACTACTGATCCTGTGTGGAAGCAAACCTTCTAGCCTCTGAAACTGTGAGCCAATAAATTTCTGTTGTTTGAGACAAGACCAGTTTGTAATATTTGTCATAGCAGCCTGGAAACTAAGACACATGGGGATGGGGATGTCGTAGGGAATAGAGGGAAAGGAAAGGAATCAACAAGGCAGGCGCAAAGGGAAGATGGTCCAGAGTTGGAAGCTCCAGTGACAGCCTGATTGTTGGAGGATTTTGGGGGAACAAAAGTGTTTCATGAATTTTGAAGTTAGTTGCTATTAGTGCTCTGTCAACTCCCTTTTCTCAGCTTCTGCCCTTGGTCTCTGGGACAGAGTAATCTTCAGTGAGTTGACATTTCTCACTGTTTTTTAGGAGGGTATAAATGGATTATTTTGAGAAAATTTGAGGAGCTGCCTTTCTGTGCTTGGGCCAATGCTGGGCAAAGACAGTAGTAGCATGTGGGGATGCATGGCAGCTAACATCTGTGTTGTATCATTGTGACAAGAGTGACGGAAACTTACTTTAGATAGCAACATTCATATTTTTAATTGAGCATATAGAAGTTTATATTGCAGGAATTTAATGTAATTATCCCTTGCTTGTGATTCTGTCTTTTCTTTTTTTTCATGTGGTATCTCATGTGATTCCCGCCAGGAGAGGTAAGGCAGTTGAGTACCTGTTGGCAGGTAATGCCATTTGTGGGGAGTTTCTTGCCTTCTCTAATGCATTATATGTTTTCTGTATTTTTCTAAGCACCAGTTTTGTCTTGGCAAACTGTCAAAGTAGTCCCCTGTAATGCAGAGGTACCATTAATTTTCACTGGCCCTGTTGGAATTAGTTATGAGTTGGAAAAATAAGAAAATAAGATAACAAGAGAGAATGAATTGTTCATGGTGAGTGAAAGAAATGCAAAGGCAGATGGTAATAAAGAGCTGCTTGCTCTGCCTGTAAGAAAGCACTAGAGAGACTTTTGAAGATAATAACCCTTAACATTTATACAGCTCTTCATATTTTTATAGTGCTTCCTGGTAATGAAGAGTCATTAATCAGGTATTAGCTGCAGGTCGTTCAATGAATTGGCTGTTGATTTAGCTTGAGGACTGTGCATAATTCTGGAGGATAGGAAGACACTTGATTGACTTTACACTTGGAAAATTTTAACTTTCTTATGTTCATTGAGTTACTATGTGTGTGAGTTCTCATTATGGATACCAATATGTATCTTATTATATGAATTAGCATTTATATAGAATACTAATTTATAATTTATTAGTTTGGTATTTACAACTACATTTATGGAGACAAGATTATGTAGGAAAACTCCCAAGTTGTTATTAATAGAACTGCTACAGGGAGCTCCTCACTAAACACCCTTCCCCAACGTAGGGGGACATGGTGGCATTCAGTAAGCAGTAACACACACACACACACTCTCTCTCTCTCCCTTCTGCAGATTGAACATTGCCACCTTGGATACTTGACCAAATGCTGCTAAGGATATCTGGAATAAATGCCATTTTCACTGCAAGTTTATCTTTAACCAGAAAAGAAATTATACATTTAAGACTAGTTTATTTGGCACTTTTATGTCTAAATATCAAGAAGTACTTATTTCCCACTAGTATTTCTGCATACCTGTCTTTCAATCAGTAATCACAAGTAATTGAGTTCTGAGGGAAGCCATAGATATTTGGACTTGAGTTTTTCAGAAATTAATGGAAACTCCTTTGACTTTGATTCTTGAATCTATTATGATCACCATGACTCCGCTGATTTTTCTAAAAGGCTTTGAAACTGGTTATTTCTCCCCAGGCAGCATCTACATTTCCCAATTTCGTGTAGTCACACGCAGTCTCCTCAGCCAGATGGCCTTGGTTTGAGTCCTGGCTTTGCAACTCACTAGCTGTGTGACTATGGGCCAGTGACTTAACTTCTCTTCCTCTTAGTTGACTCATTTGTAAAATGGGGAATAATTTATTTCCTTCCTTCAGTTATTACAAGGATTAAATGAGCATTTATTTTTAAAGTGCTTAGAACAGTATCTGGCACGCAATCAGTACTATAGAAGTATCTGTTAAACTTATTTAAAAATCCCATATTTAAAAGTACTGTGCTGAGTTGTATATAAAACATACATGGCTAAATCTTTTCTGAATTCACATTTTAAAATTATGCTTTGCAAAAACAATAAAGTTGAAATTTCACTTATCATATATATAGGTCCATATTCCCTCCCCACCCCAAACTTGCTATGGGTAAACTTTAAGGAACAAAAGTTGGCTAAATTTAAATGACAAAAATTGCTTTCATGAGCATGAAGATTAGGTAAAGGATATTTGGCAGTGGCTATGAACATTGCTGATGAGACGGCCGGAAAGTGAAGGGCTGATTAATTTAGCTTCTCATAAGCCACAGCTTGCTGAGAGTTGTTGATTGGTGTGTTTGAGGCTGGGAACTTGGAAGGTCTTGGCAAGCTGGACTCTATTGGTTTCTTCAGCTCTACTCATACTGTGATTTCAGTAAGTCACAAAGCCAGCCAGCAGCCAGAAAATGAAAATTTCAATAGGGGAGTGATTTGTTCCAGCAATGTTTTAATATTCTATAAGCTCTCAAATTGAACAATTTTCATTACATAAAAATATTTTAGGTGTCATTCAGTAAACTTTTAGAAGAGTAAGTTTTGTCCTCAACCAAACAAATCGAAAATACCAGGCTATTAAAATTCCTAGAAGATTGCATTATATTTAGAAAAATTTTACTTGGATGTCAAAACATCAGAATATTGGTAAAATCATAAAAATGAGGTCAGGAAAGGAAATGGAGATATATGACACTGATGTTTAAGCCCTGAATCTATTGTAGAAGCAGTTGCCTTTATCTGATTTCATAGGCAAATACATATCTGATATTTCTTCCCGAGATTGACTCCATATTTCTCTTCTTTTAATGATGTTGATCCAGGATAAGAGTGGAGTCATATAGGTTGATTAGGATGGGGTAGACTAAATTGTGCTTCAATAACAGAAGAAACAACAGCATACCTTATGTGTGTGGTAAGAGAATTCTGTTTTGTATTAGAAACCATATTATAACGGTTCAGGTTCTCTTCAGCCTAGCAGTATCCTGGGACCAAGATATTGCCCTCTTTGGCCCAGGGCAAATGGCTTTTGCTTCTTTTACTCCTTCCTCAGTGGGGCTTCTCCCCCAGTGGTAGACTCGTCTATTGCTTATTATCAGTGTAGGGCTTGTGGTGGGGGCAGGAAGGACTTTTGCTTCTTCCCTCCCCCAGAGACAGTGGACAGTGTCCCCTGTCCCTTCACCTGTGGCTTAATGCTTTTGCGTCCTCTGAGAGAAAGGTCCAATGAAGTGGAAGGGGTTTTGTGTCTGTAGACCACGAGGGGAGCTCTCTCAGGTCTGCTGCCGGCACCAGGTTTTCTTGGTAATGCCCTTGGAGTCCTGTGGAAAAGAGCTTGTGAGTACAGACTTGCTTTGAGTCTGAGGCTCCCAGGAGTTCTAAACTGATTGCCATTGAAAGTGCATTTGTTTAGCTATCTTTTTTTTTTTTTAACCTGTCTTTCTGGTGGCTAACTTTTCTTCCCAGGTTCTGCCACAGGTGACACAGTCATGTGTCCAGCTCCTTCTTAGAGATGCTTGTCATCCTTTCTAGTCCACCTGGTTCCTTGTAACCTTAGTTCACTGATGGGCTCAAGAAAAGCTTTGATTTTGTAGATTATCTGAATTTTCTTAGAATGGGAGTGACGTTCTCTTATAGCTTTATACATCTTAAGCTGAAGCCAGATTAATATTTAAATCCTCAACATACTGTAATCTTTTATGCTTCTATGGCCCAGAAAGGAGAAGGGAAAAGTTCCAGATTTCAGGGGAATAAGGTGTATTTGACTTGGTCAGAGGAGCATACTCTTGCTCATCTTATTAATTACGGTGACTTATTATGTCCTACGGTCTACTGTATGTTTAAAAATGTCTCCTTAGCTGGCCATTTCATATGGACATTGATCACAATCCTTCTATCCTGTAATCAAATCCCTCTACAGTTTGGTCCCCAAACACTTTTCTCAACATCTTCCACTTCACTCTGTGGCACCTCGTGCTTCAGCCACATGAGAGGACAGCCTCAAGTCACATTTCCTGCATTTGAATCCAGAATCTGCCACTTGTAAGCTCTATGACCTTGTGCTAGTTAATTAATCTCTCCCTGGCTCAGTTTCCTCATCTGTAAAATGGAGAAGGCAGTAGTATTTATGTCACAGGTGTGTCTTGAGGTTCCCAGCCTGGTCTAGGCTATGTTCCTGTTCTTCTGAGAACCTCATCTGCAAAAGCAGAATATATAACACAGTAATGTTCAGCTCAGGTTCAGGTTGGTAGTCACCTTTGCCTTCACCCTTCTTAAAATTCGTGTGTGCAAGCAAGTGAAAAAGCTACTTAATCTGGGAGGTAGGTAGTGCTTTTCATCCCCTTAAGGAGAAGGTGAAGATACCCAGTTTCCTGAGTTCTAAAATGTATTCCCTCAATCCCATGTCTTCTCCTCTTTTATTATTATTGATAGCTTGAAATCTTGTTATGCAATCTGCTAGGACTAAACAATAAATTTAATTAAGTTTCTGGGTATCAGGAGTTTTGAAAACATCTGTTGGTTCTTTGGCAGGGTAAGCTCTGTAAGCCATTAATTCATCCAAAAACATTTATGGAACACCTCTTAAGTGCAGGAATTGTTCTCACAACATGTTGGCATGGAGACCCTTGCCTTTGTCTTTTAAACTATTTGAAAAGGAGAATGGATTCAATAGACTACAGAATACACTGACAGATAGAGAGGTATCAGCAGTGAATCATGGTATTGCATCATTCTATCATAAGTCTTCTTTTCACAATAGGAATCATCAAGTCTGATATTGATGGTTTTGGTGCTTTTCATGTTAGCGTTGGAGTTGAGGGAAAAATAAAGCCTTCTGAGAACTTATAAGACTCAAATTACTCATTCCTACCTTGTGTCAGTTAGAATAATGTTTTTTACTTGAATGCTTGTAGATAGTTCAATTTTATTTTTAAAGAATTGTAAGCTACAAAATTACAGCTAAACCTGTATTATTAGAACTGTTGGGTAGTTAAACTGAGTTTTCTTATTATAATGAAAAGTTAAATTGAAAACTCTTGTTTCAGCCTTTATGCTCAAAATCTTTCGGTCTCATGTTTCTTTCCTAATACAGGGATTAGATTTGAAATAGTTTTTTTTTTTTTTTTAATTATATAATTAAATTTTTTTTTTAACATTGAGGTTTAAATTTTAGTTATCATTTTAGAGCACTGAAAACTGAGACAAAGTTTGGATTAAATGTATTGTGACTTTAGGATATACCAGAGAAGAAAAAAGCAATGGGATTTAGTGCAGTATGTATCAAATTTTGGGCCTAAGAGACCTAGATAGAAATTTCTGCTCATCATTTACCATCTGTGTGATTCTGGGAAATTTACTTCAGCTTGCTAAGTTGCCTTAGTTCCTTCATCATAAAGTATAAACAAGAATGTGTACTTTATAAGACTGTGATAAACAAAAAAGATATTGGATGATGGGCCTGGCACACAACATATGCTCAGTGAGTGAGCATGGACTTGTTGTTATTCTTGTTTACCCCATCTGTTGGTTTATTTTGTTATAAATTACTCATAAAAATCAAGGATGGTCTTATGATTTAAGAAAGAAAGTAGATTGATCACATGTCTTTTTTTCCTTGTAAGTCCTCACTGAAGTGATAGTAAATGGATTTAAAAAAAACCACAAGGACAAATAGAATAGAAGAAGAGACATCAGAGGAATGGACATTTTAACAATTTTTTTGGACAGAAAAAAGATAGAGAAGAATAATAGACTGAGAAGGTAGGAGGAAGCCATAACCTGAAATGTATTCTGGCACATACACTCTATAAAGAAATATAATTATTCCCCCCAAATTCAGAGAGTCTTGGGCTTTTGGAACCTGGGGAGAGTAGAGAGTATGTGGCTGAAAGTCAGGGGTCTGGTTGATAATCAGAAAGCAAAACTGTCATCTCCCTTCCTCTTCTCCTACCCCAGGAATCAGAACAACAGCTCTGGATTTCTGCTCCCTAGTTAGCAGATTAGATGATCTTTCCCTAGGAAAGCTGGGTCACAGAAGCATGTGACATAGAAATTTAGCAGAGGTTATAGAGCATTGGGTATGGGGCTAAAAACAGGAAATTAACTAAAAGTCCATGTCTACTGCTTCCCTCCCTTACACTGAAGCCCCAAATTCAAAACACCAGCAGTGCAGCTGCCATGTATGTTGACCATGATATGCACACTGTTTAATGCTAGGAGCCAGCATTCACATTATAGTGTTGTATATTTATCCTGATAGTTTTCAGAAGATCATTTTACCAAAATCATGTTATTATGACAATTTACCAACAGATGGGTATGAAGTGCCTTTTTTCTAAATCACAAAAATGTGCATAATTGGCTGGTGACCATGATCTGCCATCAAGTGTCTCTGAAATCTCCTTACTGCATTATTTTAGTTTGCTAAAACCTACTTAAAGCAATATATCAGAAATGGGTTGGCTTTACAATGGGAATTTATTAACTTACAAGCTTATAGTTCTGAGACCGTGAAAAGTATCTAAATCAAACCTTCATTAAGCAATGCTTTTCTCCCCAAGGATTGGCTGCTGGTGGTCCTGGATTCCTCTCTCATGTGGCAAGACACATGTTGGTATCTGCTGGTCTCTCCCATCTCCTTAGGGCCCACCTACAATAGATTCACACCCACAGGAATAGCTAATGTTCTAAGGACATGATCTTTTCTGGGGTCCATAAAAGCCTCAAAATACCACATGCCTGCACCACATGACACACATAGAAGACTGGGGAGTTCATCTCCATAACTGAAGGGTTGAAAGAAAAAATAGCCTACCCCTCACCTAATCATCCTAAAATGAAACCCAGTCACTTACATATGAACTATCAATGATCATGACATATTTGAAAAATGCTTCAGGTATGAAAGAGGGACCTAAATAAGGAAGCAGAGAAAAAACAAATGGGAAACAATCAGAGATAATGCACAGAATGGAAAAAAAACGGAAACAACAATTCTCCGAATATTATTCACAGAGAGTTATGAGAATATATTACAGTTATAAAATATGAACAGAATACTTGTGGACATGGCAAAAGAAATTAATGTTGGAAATTAAAATAAAAAATTTTAGGAGAAGAATTACAATATAAGCTAACCCAGTCTCCTACAAAGTAGAGCATAGAGGAGGAGAGGAAAGATAAAATACCTAAGAGAATGAATGCAAGAGGTTCAACATG
>JAQZBX010113008.1:0-10146 GCA_029593785.1 Cabassous unicinctus | reverse complement strand
ACTCTGGGATGCTTGAAGTGTCCAGTTTTGGCACCAAAAATTACTGAATTTTGATTTAGTGATCTTTTCCACTCCCTCAGATGAAATAATATGCCTGAACTTTGGCAATAGAGCTGCAGAGGATTTGAGCTTACCCTGGCCTGAGGGAAATTCCCTTCTCAGGATGCAGTTTCCCTTGAAAAATCACCTGAGATCTGGTGTGCTGAGGCCTGTGTAACTGAGTCCTGAGGTTGTGCCTGAAGGCCTATAAATCAGTAGAGGTTGAGATCACAACACAGCTCCAGTCCCTCCTTGCTGTGAGACCCTGAATATGTGACCTGGAGCCTTTGGGCTTCAGGCTGAAAAGAGGCAGGTTGAAAATTTTGGTAGTGACATTATTGTGAACATGGTAGTTTTGTAGTCCTGTTAAATGTCATCATCACTATTACTTGGATTATCTCCCCTGAAACTAGAATTGGCTTTGGTGAACTCTCATCTCTGACCACCAAAACAGCAGGAGTATCACTTGCTGTATTCTTGCCCCTGACTGGCCACACCTATTAAATGGGGAAGGTCAACAGCTTCTCAACTTCTTTGTCAACACCTGTAAAATGACTGATTACTGTTGCAGGCTTTTTGAAAAAAAAAAGAAAAGAAATTATGAATTCTATGGAGAAACAGAGCAGAATTCGTGGTTAATTTTATTTCAATTGAGTTTTGTGTTGCTAATTGTATTAGTCGTGGTTCTCTTGGGAAATAGAACCAACATGAGATATCAGTAAATATTATAATGTTTTATAAAATTGTCTCATGTGACTGTGAGGACACATGAGTCCAAATTCCATAGGGAAGACTGAAAGCACACAACACCAATGAAGATTTTCATTGAATTCTCCAGGAGAAGCTGGCTGGCTGAAATAGAGATGGAAATGTTCTCATCTGACTGCCAAATTCATCACTTCTCCTTTTAAGACCTTCAACTGATTGGATGAGATGTCTATCATTGTTGAAGGCAATCTCATCAGTTGATTTCAGATGTAATAAGTCATAGATGCAATCACTTTACTGATGATTTAGGTCCACAAATTATCCTCACAGTAGCAATTAGACCAGTGCTTATTCATCAAAATACTGGGCAGCATTACATGGGCATGTTGAAACATGGACTAGCCATCACACTAATATAGAGATGCTTCACTGTCTTCATTTTTTATAGTCTCTAGTCTGTCTTGGCTGTATAGTTTCAAACATTAGGAAAATAGAATAATCACTGTCATGCCTACAATATTTTCATTGAGTTTTTATGATACATATTTGGGGATAATTATGTTTTAGTTATTATTTTATATTTTGTGATAATTTGGGTATAAATTCATAAAATAGAATTAGATATTGAAAAGGTATCATTATTGTACTAAATAACATCATTTTATTCTTGGCTACTGATTTAAAAATCACAAAATAATTCAAATAATTACTTTTATAGAAGCTAATACTCATCAGTTTATAATTTAAAATGGTCAGCTTAATTGATGCAGTCTCATTTTTCCATCAGGAACATGTGTCTATATGGACATGAGACATGGTTTAAGCCAGGGAGACAGGAGAGATTGTCTACTGGGGCATTCCTAGACATCAAGAACACAGTAGAAGAAATCCCCCTCCTTTCCAAGCCCATCATCTTATCTGCATATAGTCCTTGAGATGCTATCTCCTTATCCAAAGTGCATGAATTAGAGGATGAAGCTGACATGCCATATGTTTCAGAGTGGAAAATTTTGAAGAGTAAATTTCCAAGTCTATACTCTATTGGATTAACCAAATTTGTAGCCCCTCATATCTCTGCTTCTTGTTCATTAGGTCATGAATGTCTTCATTGTTTAAGCAATCTATGTTAAATTTTCTTTTGCTGAAAGATTCTTGCATACTAATGCCACTATGAACATTGATGTGCATTTATCTGTTCATATCCCTACTTTCAAGCATATTGCACTTCTATATTTGGCTTCCTGAGAGACTGCCAAATCATCCTCTACAATGGCTACACCATTCTATATTCCCACCAGCAGTGGATGAAGGTTCCTTTTCCTCCACATCCTCTCCAGCCCTTTAGATCTCTCTTTTTTTAATAGACACCAGTCTAGTAGGTGTAAGATGAGATCTCATTGCAGTTTTGACTTGCACTTCCCTAATAGCTAGTGATGTTGAGAATAATTTCATGTGTTTTTGGCCATTTGATTTCCACTTTGGAAAATTTCTATTCCAATCTCTTGCCCAATTTTTTTTAAATGGGTTGTCTTTTTATTTTTGAGATATAGGATTTCTTTATGTATGGTATATATTAAACCCTATCAGACAAGTTTTTCCCAAATATTTTCTCCCATTAAGCAGGCCGCCTTTTCATTTTCTTGTGTATATACATACAAGGAAATATTACTCAACTGTAAGAAGGAATTAAGTATTAACACAGGGTACAACATAGAAGAATACTGAAGACCTTATATTGAGTGAAGGAATTCAGTCACTGAAGGGCAAATATTACATGACCTCCGTGATACGACCTAAGCATATTGAGCACACTCACAGTGATAGAGTCTGGAAGATAGGCTAACAGGAACCAGAAAGGGAGTAGCAGGTCATGAGCTGGTGCTCAATATGACCAAAACCTATGATAAGGTAGAAGGGGGTGGTTTGGCATTGGATGGGGGAGATTGTGTTGAAGGGATGTGAGTGGGGTCAACAGTGTTTGAATGTGAGGGTGAGCAGGGTGGGGTGTGATGGGTTGGACTATCCATGGAACTCAGAGGAGGGTTAGAGGGAGGAACAGATAAACACTGAAGATTTTAAGTCTGTGGTTGAAACTAAAATGTTCGGAATGTTGTTTTGGCAATAAGGCAGGGGAAGGCCACTGGTGCAGGGCTTTGGTGGTGGATGGATATGTGTGAAAGTGTGCACTTGGGTCATGCTTCTATGGAATAAGAAAGGGTTCATCTTCTTACAGGGTGTTAGGTCAGTCAGTGGAGACCAATACAATAAACAAGAAAACAGTAAACTCCTGGCCTAGAGAGTCCTGCAAGATTCTTAAATAGAGGGGCAAGAAACTCTCAAGAACATAGGCAGTGCCTAATAAAGAAAACAGACCAGTATGTCAAGCCCTCAATATTAATTTAGGTAACAATGAACTTTATTCTTCAAAATATAAAACAGTGGTTTCCATAGATTCTGAGGGGAGGGGGATGGATGAATACATGGAACATGGGTCATTTGTAGGGCATTGCAATTTTTCTGCATGATTCTGCAATGACAGATGCAGGCCATTATAGATTTGGTGAAATGGTATAAAAGTGTATGGTGCAAAATGTAAACCATAATGTAAACCATTGACCATGGTTAGTAGCAATGCTACAATATTTTTCATGAAATTTAGCAAATTTACCATACTCATGTAAGATGTAATTAATAGGGGAAAATGTGAGAGGGGGAGAGGGTAGAGTATATGGGAATCCTCTATATTTTCTATGTGAATTTTCTGGAGCTTAAAGCTTCTTTGAAAATAAAGTGAAAATAATACACTGGGAGAACATATAGATGAAAATGTCAAGGTACATAATAGGTAGCATGTCTTACAGTTATGAGAGACTCAACACAAAAAAATTTTAAATATTTTTTATTATTTTTACTTATTTATATTTTGGCTTTGTTTTTAGGGTGGTTTTAGATTGTAGAAGAGTTGCAACTGTAGTAGGGGAGAATCACTGCTGCAGGATGTCAGTGTTGGGAAGACATGTGGGGACTGGGACACATGCTGCATGATTCTATGGAATATGAATGTGTTTATGTGGTCATGGGGTATTCTCTTGGTGGATGGAGAACCACACAATAACTGACAGAATAATGAATTCCCATTCTGGGGAGTCCTGCTACATTCTCTGCTATAGTGGCAAGAATCCCTAGAATACACAGACAGTTCCTAGTGAAGGAGGACAGACCAAGACACGAGACCCTTGATATTGATGCTTGTACATATGAACCTTGTTCTTGTGAAATTGAAACTAAGCCTAGTAATATGTATTGCTTAAGAGTTATCTCCTGAAAGACTCCTTGTTGCTCAAATGTGATCTCATTCTAAGCCAAACACAGAATACAAACTCACTACCTCCCTCCTATCATGGGACTTGACTCCTGGGTATGAGCCTCCCTGGCACCAAGGGATTATTACTAAGTGCAACTAGCAATGCAATTGAAAAAAGACCTTGATCAAAAGGGGGAAATATTAAATATGAATGAGTTTTTATGGCTAAGGGATTTTAAAGTGAGTCAGGAGGTCATTTCCGAGGTTACATTTATGCATGTCTCAGGAGGATCTCACTGACTGCCATAGTAAATAGTCCCTCAAGCAGGGGTGTTCCTGAGGGCTCTAGAGACTTCTAGACACTACAGGCAGGGCAGACAACCCCAGGAATTTGGCAGTCTGTCAGTAAGTCTTATCTTGGAATATATGATACCTTAACCCACAATAGACAACCCCAAGAATTTGGCACCCCATCAGTGGGCTTTATCTTGGAATATATGAAAACCTATATTCCCACTCTATTGGATTTAGACTCATTTATAATTTGCCTTCACATAGTTATTATGTCCCTTTTATTTGAACCTGTAATTAGCAATATACTCATTAAATATGTGTCCCAGAAAATTTACTTTTCTGGATGTTCATATGCCAGTTGAACCCTGAATCTCAGCAGAGTTGCAGCCAACACCTACTCCCCAGTTCATCAGCCTCTCCCAGGACAACTAACAAAGGAGAATGATGGACAATGCCCATCCCAAAAAACAGAATCTAAAACTGTAAGCAAGACAGTTCCATCCATCCACACCATGGGATCTAAGTCCCCTCTCAATTGGAAGCAGATTGGGCATCACCATCCCAACATCCTCAGGGAGGTGATGCAACTATGGACTAAAGTAGGCATTATTATTTTGTAATGGAAGAACTTGTAACATTTTTATAAAGGCAGTGGTCACCAGAGGTTCTCTAAGTTGGAAGAGGGAAAAATAGGTGTAACATTTTTGGGACATTGCAATTGTGCTAGATGATATTACAATGATTGATACAGGCCATTATACATTTTGTCAAAACCTATAAAATTGCACTGTGCAAAGGGTAAACCATAATGTAATCTATAAAACATTGTTAGTAGCAATGTTTTAATATGTGTTCATTAATTATAACAATGTGCCACACCATTGAAAGATGTTGTTAATGTGAAAAAGTGTGGGAGGAGGAGGGGTGGGGTATATGGGAATCCCCTACATTTTTTATGTAACATATTTATAATCTCAAGCCTCTTTAAAAATAAAAAACATATTTTAAAAGCTGTTAGAACTGTGAAGAGAATTAGATAAAATTATGATTGCGTTGTTAAAAATAAATTCATTAGATGTGAATCCATGTTTATAATAAACTAAAATAAACTATGCTTTTGAAATCTTTTTGATACAAACCAGAACAAAGTACAGAAATTTTTTTCCCGATAATAATTAAAGAAATAAGGCAATTCTTTTGAGAAAGAGCTTAGCAATGGATACAGTTAATTGAAACTTAAATTATTTACATGCACAAGAAAGAAAAAATTTATTGACTTAAAATCCCAATCATTCTAAGAAATAATCAGTAATTGAGGCAGTTTAATATTGAACTTAAAGTTCATGAAAATCATCCTGTTTTTTCACAATATTTAAGTATTGAGTTCATTTTATTACATATGTAGTTGACTGTGGGAAAGATGTTAAATAAAAAAGGTCAAAAGGAAACTCCAAAGCATGATAATTGTCCTGTAAGGAGTTGAGTGCTATGTGAACAGATCCCAATCAGCACTTCCATAAGCACATCCTTCCTCTTTCATGGAAAGAAAGGTTTTTATTGGAGCCATAACTTTCTATCCCTCACAGAGTCTATTGTAATTCAATATGTGATGACATGATCAGTAGCAGATGGTCATGGCATTTGCATGTCCCAATATGGGTGGCGATTTGGTTTTTAGAAACATAGGTCAAGTCTTTCACAACAATCACGGCCACTCCTGCCCATGAGCACTTAGGTCCAGGAATTACTCTTATTCCTAGTTACAGACATGAAGAGACTGGGTACATGAGTAGAGGAGTTAATTTCACCTGGCAGACCTCACTGCCTGCTACTGAGATAGAAAAATTTTAAATCACCATTGGTCACACATACAGAAACTGTTCTCCAGAGTGGCATATATGGATCTATCAGTTCTCACAGAGTAGTGGGGCCACCTTGTATTGGAGGAGATGTATTAGCATTGAATCTATATGAGCAACCTTAATTTCCTACTTATTTCTGTACCATGAATATGGGGACAGACAAAAAATGCCTAGGGTTGGGGTGAAAGTGTACATGGTAGCTTGTGGAGGGTTTGCTTGCAAACCTGGATTAAATCTGCTGATTTAACTATAGCTCTCATTTTTAGATAAGGAATCATCAGTTATTGATTATAATTATAACTGTGTAGAAGTGATTATTAGTCAGAGGTTTCTAGAGAAACAGAATATATGCACATGCATATAAAAGCTATTTGTTTAAAGGAAGTTGCAGAAGTTATGGTGCTGGCAAGTCTAAATTTCATAGGACAGGCTGAATTCTGTAGGGTAGAGAAATTCTGGTGAGTGATGTTGAAGAATTGATTCCAATTTCTTTAGATGGCTAGAAATTCAGAGAGGAGAAAGTTTGGACATGAGGCAGAATTTCCTTTTTTTCCAGAAAACAGATTTTATTTGTTTGTTAGAAAGTGTTTGGATGAGGTCTATCCCCATAAATGGGGGTAATCTCTTTAACCTACCTACAAACAACTGTTTGTAGATTCTACTGACATCTGCCATATATCACCAAAGCAACATCTAGGCCAGTGTTTGAGTAAATAGCTAGGCATCATAATATAGCCAAGATGACACCTAAAATTAACAATCACAGCCAACTCTGTCATATCTGAACACACATGCATTTACTTCATCATAACTAACCTCCAAATAAGATAATAACAAAATCAAACTTACTCTTAACAAGATTCAACTCTTCTTGTACAACTAGCAGTGTACTGACACATTCCCCAGAAGAGGATTCAAGATCTTGAGTGGTAAATGCTCTTCTCCATGATACCCATTAACTGAAATTCTCTGATGGAAAGTTAATACAACTTACTCTATATGATGTGGGAAAAGAAAGCCAAGGAAACAAAAATATAATACACACACAAACATATTCAGAACTTATTAAAGAACTACAAATATGAATTTTTGTTCATTTTTATGACTTCTCATATGGTTGTGCCTGGTATTTATAACCACCTTCTCTCACTACCCATTCCATGTTCCCTTTGCCATCAGCAAGTTTTTCTGCTTACTGTGGTTATTCATTTGGTAGGGTGACCTAGACCACCACTCCCTAATGGAATGTACCTTTAAGAGTTCCCTTCAATTGCATTGTTTTAGTTTTCCATTGATTTTATTCACTGAGTATGGGAAAATTGGGATCAATCACCAAAAGTGGTAAGGTAATTCCCTTCTTTGACATTGATTCAGAAGCATAAGTATTCAAAAGTGTCTGTGTAGCAGTCTTAACTTCTGGTTAATTGTAATCATTGCTGTGTCTCCTAGTTGAAGCACTCCTTTTTTTGGGACTAAGAATCCAGAGTAGCAGAGCCTAAGGTCACATGGCAGGAGGCAAACATTTTGGAATTGGGTCACTAGTGGTAATAGTGAGGAGTGCCACTGCTGTTTCCATCCCCTGATTCAAGGACCCATGAACCCTGTCTGTGGGAGGAACAGCACCACATATTGGATGCTGATTTAAAATACATATATTCTCTAAGAGAACATTGTCCCGGCCCTACAAAATATTTTGTCCTGAAGCCACCACAATTGAACCTCCAAAATTCCATTCTGTAGACCTAACAATCTAGTTGCTTCAGGGTGGTGGAAAACATGGTAAGACCAGTTAATTCAGTAAGCATGGATAAATTATGGATCAATTCATTTGCTTAAGCAATGACAACACATCTGGATTAGTAGCTGTAATTGAAGTCACCCTCTGGATAATCCATTGTCATCCCCAATGAGACATCTGCTTGCTTCAACAGGCCAAATAAATTAGATGAATGTAGATTTTGTGGGAAGAAGCACCCCTGTATCTTTCCAGTCCTTGATTTTGGGTATGTGTAATCCACTTTACTTAAAGTCAACTGATTGTTTATTATAATAATTTATACAAAATACCTTCACAGCAACATATTGATCATTATTTGGTCAATAAACTGGGCACCATATGCTAGCCAAGTTGGCATGTAAATTTAATCATCACTATATGTTTAATTATATTATGGTTATACACATAATATAAAATGTAAACTGATTAAATTTTACTTTATATTTGTAAACACCTGCTTCTTCTCCTTAAGATGCCCTTGTCTCAATTTTTCCAATTGCATCTTTCCTAGCTGCTCAGAAACATGATCAGACTCCCAGTTATTTCACATTGATCTTCAAAATCTATCCCAGATTAACAACTCTTTTCCATGTTCCTCATTTCTCACATGCAACACTGCATAGTTTCTAAAAGTTGTTTCTTTTCTGTCCCTGCCTCAGTTTAGATACTTTTCAAAAGAGCAAACAGAGGAATTTGTTTCATTTAGTCACTTTTCACAGCTGTGCTGAAAGCTCCCAGCTCTTCTCACTCCCACTCATACTCAAAGACAAGTCATGCTGTGGTCTCTGAACCTCGTGTCTATGATCTTGTTATCTTTTGGCCCTCATCTCAACAAACCTCCCATGTAACCTCTATTCTGGTCTCAGGGGGCTATTTTGCCCCCACCCCAATCCCCACCCCCACCTGGCTGGCTGTCATGTGATTTGCACCTGCTCCCAGTCAGAAAAGTTCTCCTTTTTTTTGCATGGCTGCCTCCCTTATTTCTATTAAGTTTTTAGATAAAATTTTTTACATAAAATTTTATATATGTGTATGCATATATTTAAATGCATATTTATTAACAAAAAAATAACCTCTTCTGAGTTTGAATATTGGTTACATCATATTACTGCTTAGAAGAGAGGCAATGGCTGTCTTCTGGGGTTACATGTTGTGAAGCAAGAAATGGAAGCCCAAGCAAGGCCAGGAAACTCCTCCCAGCGCCTCTCTACACCTGCCCAGGAGGCTGGACATGAGCACCACCTGGTGGTCATCTGGGGCATCTGCAGCCCAGCCCCTCTTGTGTCCTGAAGGAGATGTTTTTGTCTGTACTCACCCTGGCTTCCACTCACTGTGTCTCTTGCACAGTAATGCATGGCTGTGTCCTCAGCTGTCAGGCTGCTCAGCATTAAATAAACTTCATTTTGGAGGTGTCCCTAATGATGCTGAGTCCAGCCTGAAGTGTCGGTTTATAGTCTGTGCTTCCACTACTACTTATCCTGCCAACCCCCTCCAGCCTCTTTCCTGGAGTCTGGTGGATCCAGCTCACAGTATTGCTGGTTAAAGAGGATCCTGAGACAGTGCAGGTGAGGGGCAGGGTCTGGGAGGGCTTCACCAGGCCAGGTCCTGACTCCTGTAGCTGCACCTGGGACAGGACACCTGAGGAAAATGAGAACAACAGTGAGTCTTGTTCAGATGCACCATCCCCATTAGCTTCATGTCTGAATTCTAAAATTCTCACATCTGGGAGCTGCCACCAAGAGTAAAAACCACAAGGGCTTCAGGTTTTTGTGGAGGAGGCCCAAGATGCCCAGGAAATATTATCCAGACTGAGCAGAAAGCTGAATTTAAGTAAATTTATGTTGTGGTTTCATCGGTCTGCTCATGTAGTGATTTGCGTCTGGGAGGTAACCCTGTATGTAAAATGAAAGGGGTGAGGGTAGTTCCTTGTCTTAGGGGCACCCAGGGAGGATAATGCTGGCTGAGCCCTTAGAGAACACAGTCCAATCCCTGGGGTGCCCTTTACTGAACCCAGGTTTCTTTGCCTTAGGCTGGAAATGAGTTGAAGGAGGATTCAAATGTGGTCAGGGATTAAAAACTGGCTCTGGGAATATGTTCATTGTGCCCCTACTCAAAGGGACAATATGTATGTGATTGTGTGTATCCATTTATGCACATATCTA
>JAQZBX010113007.1:0-10144 GCA_029593785.1 Cabassous unicinctus | reverse complement strand
CACAATCTGGTAGAAAGGAGTTGCTACTGTCATCTAGAGGGAGCAGACCAGGATGATGTTAAGCATTCTACAATGTACAGGACAGATCTCCACAATGAAGAATTGAGTCCAAAATATCAATTGTGCTGAGGTTGAGAAACCCTGAGTGAGACTGATCCAGGTTGGATCAGACTTTTGCTATGCACAAAAGTCTGTGCATGTATTTCTAGATTGCCAATCATATTCCTTTGATCTATATGTATATTTACTTCAGGACTACAGTGTTTTGATTAGTACAGCATTGCAGTAAGTTTTGAAATTGGGAAGTGTGTGACATCCAGCTTGGTTCTTCATTTTCATAATTGTTTGCCTATATAGGATGCCTTCCATTTCAATATGTATTTTAGGATTGGCATTTCAATATTCCCAAAAAAACTACTGAAATATTTGTATGGATTTCACTGAATCTCTAGATAACTCTGGGTAGCACTGACATGTTAATATTAAGTCACCCAATCCATAAACAGATTTTACCTTGCCATTTATTTAAGTCTTTAATTTCTTTCAACAACATTTTGTAGTTTTCAGTGTAAAATTTTTCAATAAATTTGCTAAATGTGTTACTTGTTTTCTATTATTTTAGAATATATTGTAAAGAGAAAAATTTAATTCCCTTTTGGGATGGATTTTTGCTGGTCTATAGAAACAAAACTAATTTTTGTTAATTTTGTACACTTCAACATTTCTGAAATAGGAGTATTTTGTGGATAATTAGGGGTTTTTAACTAGAGCATCTTGTTATGAAATGATTTACTTATTCCTTTCTATTTTGGATGCACTTATATCTTTTTCTTTCCTACTTGCTCTGGGCTGCCTTTCATAAAATGCTAAATAGCAGTGATAAAAGCTGGAATATTTTGTTTTGTTCCTGGTTTTACTGGGAAAGCTTTCACAGTTTTCACAGTTATGATGTTATCTGAGTGTTTTCCATAAATGCCCTTTATCATGTTGAGGAACTTCCCTTCTGATCCTATTTTTCTGAATGTTTTTATGATGAAAGGATGGTGAGATTTTGTCAAATGGCTTTTGTGTGTCATTTGAGATGATGTGTATTTTTTTTCTCTTTTTCCTATTACTGTGGTATATTACATTGATTTATTTTCTTACTTTAAGGCCTCTTTGCATTCCTGGTATAAATGACTCTTGGTCATTGTGTATAATCATTTGACTATGCTTTTGGATTTGGTTCCTAGTTTTTTGTTTTTGTTGTTGATGAATTTTGCATCTCTTTTCATAAGTGGTATTTTTTTGTGGTTTCCTTTCCTGGTGATGCTGTTTTCTTTTCTAGAACATTCCAGGCACTCTTCTAAGCAGTAGGATCACATCAGTGGACAAGGCAGGTGACATCATTTCTCTGTAGAAGTTTATATTATTTCAGTTCTGATAAATTCAAATCAAAACAAAATCCCACCAGGAAACCAATCATTGTTAATCCCAACTTTCACAGTGAAGAAATGTAAGCTTTACAGAAGAAAAATCACATGCCCAGGTAGGTCAGTAGCAGTTAGGAAACCCAGCCAGTCCTAGGGATGCCTATCTATCTTTCACATAGAGAGCCCCCAAAGCAAATGATCATTGTTTTAAGAGAAAGTTCTCAAATTCAGGTAAAATTATTTCTTCTTCCACAAATGTCTATTTTCCAAAAAAGTACCTAAATGATATAGACTGTTTTAAATCTGACTAGAAATTCATCACTGGAGAGTCAAGGCTAGGTATTTTTAGAACCTGCAGTCAGGCAGGCAGGCTCTCCTGAAAGCACCTAAATCACAGATTTCTGTAGACTTAAGGAGAGGTAGAAGCACAGGCAGCACAGGCATCCATCCTACCCAACAGCCACCCACTTGGCATCTGATATGGCTCCTTCATTTCCAGATCTCTGAGGGAAGGTGTTGCAAAGGCTACAAATAGGGGATCCAAACCCCAGATGGAGGAAGGGGTTCATCTAATTCACACCAGCTGGATCCAGATGCAGTGGAAGGTGGCACTATACCTGGAAGCCATGCTGAATGTTCCAGTAGCACACAGTCAGGGATGTGGATGTGAGATGCAAAATCAGGATGCAGGGCATTTAACTTGGGTAATGTGGCTTGGCCATGAGGCTGCTCTGGGCAGGATCCAGAACTCTGGGAGGGCTAAATGGAGGAGTCAAGCAACCTGTCAAATTCCACACTAGGAACCTGAAGAAAGGGCCAATCCTCAGTGAGGATTTTGATTTCCTTGTGATTCTCCCACTCCAATTTCCTGTGCCTCACTGGAGTGTTTCTTCTTCCCCAAAATTACCAAAATCAAAAAAGCAAACATGAACTGTTTATTTTGGGGAGATATGTCCCCACAGGCATAGCCTGTAATTCCTTTAATGGGAGAGGACCATGGTACAATGGGAGCCCTGGGAGCCCTACACTTGCTAGTGTAAGAGTGGGTGGCTCTTTAGGTTGCTCTGTGCCCGCACCTTCCATTGTTCAGAATGAGATACATTAAAGGGGGGAAAAGGAAATGAAAAATGGATGCACACACAGCCCTTCCCCTAGAGCACTCTAGGTGCTGGAAGGTCTGAGGCTGCAGCCAGAAGCCCCGCTGCACCCACAGCCCTGTGCATGTTTGGTTGGCCACAGCCAACTTTCCAGCTCTGAGCTCCCTCCAGGCTGACAGCACACCACTCAAACAACCCTTCCTTCCTGGCTTTACATTCCTGGGACCCCCACCCCTCCCTGACTCCACCCCATCCAAAGTGTGGTCCTGCCAAACCTTGGCAGCCTGGTGGCAGATCAGTGCAGCGACTGCTAAACTCTCCCTGGGTTCAGACCCACATGGTCCCAATCAGAGAACATGACCTAAATTGCAGAGGACTGGGGGCTGGCTATGAAATACCTGCTGCCCAAACCCCTCCCCTCCAAGTCACCCTTTCCCTCCAGCTCCCTGCTGGTCGTGTGATCACATCTGTGGAGGCAAGGTGTGGGTAAGGTGAAGGATGACATGTGAGTTTCCAAACCTACGTGAAACTTCAAGATAAGTCCCAAAAGGGCAGCTGGATTCACAGGAAGATAAATTACATTTTAAACACATTTAGAATGTTCCCCAAAGAAGGGACATTCATGTAAAGCTACCAAAGGGAAAAGGGAGGTGGTGGATTCAAACAAATTGATGAAAAGCCAATGCTTATGTTGCAGATTTGGGGGTAATTGTATAAAAAGCACATTAAATGTGGGTAAATAAAAGATATTTCCAAGGGAAAAATATTGCAATGGGAAAAATGCAAAAGTTAAAAGACTTAACCACTAATATCAAACTGAGAATATGAAAGAAGTCTAAAGGAGGGAGAAATAAGGTCCCAAGAGGATCTGAACCATGGGGCTACTGAAATCAAGAAAGAATGTGTGTTATAGCAAGTGAAGGGCCTCTTTATAACTTTGAAAGTCTGTGAATTACTAATGATTTGTAGAAACAAGGTGGTAGAGTATCAAGAAACACTAGATTTTGAATCAGTGTTTTGACTCTTCTTAATCCATTAGAACTATAGAATATTTCCACCAAAAAACAAAAAAAATATATATATAGATGGATGACCAAAACATCCACTGTGTGAAGAAAGATTTATTGGATCATATCAAGGCTCAATATTGTAGCCTAGGGATATTTATTCTGCCACAATTTTTCCAATCATAAATTCCAAATCTTATAAACTGACACTGAGCATCCAAAAAACAACCACAAAAATCCAATTGCTTAGAAAGAAGAAGAATATTAAGGGCCTTCAAATATAACACAAAAGTATGCCATTAGGAAAGTATCATTACCTCAGAATTAAAAGCATTTGGGATACAGCTAAAATTTACTTTTGCTTAATAAATCCATTCTTCCAAGACAGTACAGGTGAAAACAACAAGACATTTAAAGAACTACAGAAGAGGAAAACTTCCTGAATCTAGACTATTTCCTCCACTAACTGCTCAAACTGAGGCCCTAATCATAAAACCAAGTAAAATATTAATTGTACTTTTGAGAAAACTAGACTATTTCCTCCACTAACTGCTCAAACTGAGGCCCTAATCATAAAACCAAGTAAAATATTAATTGTACTTTTGAGAAAACGTTCAGTGAAACCTAAATTGTTTTAAGTGTTCTATTACATATATTTATTCACAATTCCTATTTATTCAAACAAATCTCAGAAGATGCTCTACTGAAATATATATTTTTGGACTGGTTTGAATTAAGAGAAAGTATTATAATTGAAAGGTACAACCTATTAAAATATATAATTCAAAATTTTTATTAATTCTAAAAGAATCTATTGGCAATAAGCCCCAAAAGAGAGATTTCATTGTATTCTAGAAGCAATTAGATTGCTAGAATAACTAATTTTCCAAAAACTAGAATATAAAACATAAATTCTACATGAAACAATTCTGTCCAATTAAACAATTTTGGAGAATAGTGCAACATAAAAAATTAAGTAAGCCACAACCTTGAAAGAAAGGATAGGTTATATAATTCTTATGACTTGTCAGATTACAAAGAATTTTAAATTAAATTAAAAATATTTGCTGAAATCCACAATGGTAAAAACTGATTAAGCACAGGCAGAAATTTGATTATTATAAAATCTTGAAACAAAATCAGTAATAATTATTATTTCTAAATCTCCACCATTAAAAAAATCAGTATCAGTATTTAAATAATACTATCAGTATTTAAATAATAATCCTTCATCCAAAAAAACCTTGGAACTATTTATGTTTTGGAGTTTAAAATCATTGGGTTTTATAAAGTTAAATATGCCAGTTTATTATGGTAATATAGTGCATGTCATATAGAAATCTTCAGGGTCTACAGCAGTGCTCTAAAATTAAACACATTTTAATAGTTCTTTTATAAAACATAAGAAATATTCAGTTCCCATTAGGTTTTATTAAGAAATGAGTTAGTAAGCTTTTCCCTCCAAATAATCATTTAAAAATGCAGTTCCTATAGCTCTACAGATTTCAGAATTGCAGATAAGAAATAGTGGACTTGTTTTATTGCATACTTTATATATAATAAACTATGTATTAATTTTGTTAAAACTTTGGGATATGCCTGGACACATTAAAGCAGAATATGTAACCCTTCTCAAAAATAAAAAATGAAGTTATTAAAAATCAATTTTAATATCAAGCAACAAAGACTGAAGAAAACTATACTGCTTTATATGTTTCTTTAAAATAAACAGAATGAGATATTACCTGTACCTAAAGATGACTTTGGTTACAAGGGAAAACCAGTACACCAGCTCCTAAGGTCGCCCATGCTGAGGAGATGGGACCAGGGGGCTGCAGAGCCCCAGGGACAAGCCAGGATGCAGGGGCCACTGATGCTCTGCCCTGAAGGGCACAGTTCTCTATCCCTAAAGGCCTCCAACAGTTTCCTGAAATCCAGGACTCACAGCCTGTGGCTGCAGAGCCACCATAAAAAAAAGAAAATTTAAAAAAAAGGCAGACAAATGCCCCTACAGCATTCGAGCCTCAAAGAAAGCCAAGCGCCACCGCCTTAACTCACTGGGTGGTACTACTCTGCCTCTTACCCCTGAGCTGCCTCAGTGCAGCCGCCTGACTCCTTCCGCCAGCACAGGAGGGGGTAAGGAGCCCAGGACCGGGACAAGGGAACCACCCCAGAAGAAAGTAGTACCAGACAGGGTGGGGCTCTCAGCAGTGGCAGCCACAACTACACATTAAGGATGAAAGAGCTCCTTAATGGGCTTTTGTCAATCTCTTAAAACTGACAAGCCATCTTTATGCCAGGGTGAGTACTTTTAGTACCTGTATATACCCAAAAATGTAAGTGGTCAGCTAATAAAAATAGCTCTAAATTCAGTTACTAGAAAATACCAAGAAAAGAAAAGAACTTTAGCCCTTCAGTTCAAAAAATGAATTATGTTTATATCCCATACAATCACAACAGGACATTATCACCCATACATGTACAGATCACCAAATTGGAACAATTATTCCTGTTGGTTCCCTAAATCAAAATCTCATTATAGATGTCAGAGCAATTCTATTTTAGGCATATTTTATAGTATTTCTGAAAAACAGTTTTTAAAATCCCAGGTGTGGTTTTTCAGTGGCCCTAGTGATTTATAAACAATTTCAAAAATTCTTCTGGCCCCCCAAAAATGTATTCTAAATTTCAGTTTCTTAAAGTTTTTTCTAAAACTCTTTTCAAAAAGATGTTACCTTTTTAAAGTTTACACCAGTTATGTGAATTAAAAATCAACCAAAGCTTTTATATATGCTTTCTCTAGAACACCCTAGCTGAGTTGTTTGAAGTGGAAAAGCATGTCCACTAATATGGTAGAAATGAAAATTACAGGGAAGACAGATTTTAAGCATCTTGATCTAATTTGGCTAATCTAAAGAGCAAGTGTAGAATTGCAATAGGTATATAAAGGAAAACCAATGTCCAGAAATGCATATTAGCAAGTTCAGAGAAATATTTAATTTTACTTCAGCAATTTTATTTTTAAGTTCATTCTTTCAGTACATACTGTGCAATATACTTTGAAAATCACCTTGAGAATTATAGACCAAGATTTCTGAAACCTCATTTGGATTAAGAAGGTAGAAAAATAATGTGATGAAAAGAGCCCTACATATGGAAAGAGAAAAAACAGTCAGGAGATACACTGTCAGACTGTCAAATCATAAATGATTTGCATTGTGTCATGGGGCAGGACATAATTGTTAAGATGGTAATTGTCTGCTTCCTAATTCTCGGTGACATTCTAGGAGCAAATGAGAAATACAAATAAAGTAAAAATATTTGAGAAAAGAAATGATTATTTAAGACTATTATAAAAATTCCATTCATTAATATTCTTAAAAGTATAGGTTGTTGGGTTACCTTACATAAAACTGTCACTATTCTAAATCTTTGTCTGTTGGCTCAATCAAGGACATTATTTAAGACTGTTCTAAGTACAAGACTAAGAATATTATTATGAATATACACTCAGAGATTCAGTTTTAGGTTTTCATTAAATTGGTAGTTAGATAACAAAATTAATGATTTTCTTGTCATTTGTAACTCTTTCTGTGTATCTGTTCTTTAGAAATTATCCTCCAGAACAACTGTATTTTTTTTGCAGAGGCTCAAATTTTATGAAGGCTTACCATAGTGCCTCCATGATGAAATGAGATAAGATATGTAAGACACTATGAAGGTGATAAATAACAATGTTGGACAAACATGAAGTCTTATTTGTGAGTCATAATTTAGAGATTCTAAGTTCCTCTTAGGTGAACTGGATTTAGAAAAATGTACATTTTACTATGTTTTTTCATTAATTCATTGAATAACATTTATTGAATATGTACTCTTTGCAAGGCTCAGTACAGTTATGAACAAGATATACTGTTCCTACCCTTAGGAAGCTTGTAGCCCTAAGTTAAACTATGAACTTTAATTGATAGTACAATCAAAAAAATGTACTTTCCTCAATTGTAACAAATGTCTCATACCCAACCAAGGAGTTGGTGGTGGCATGGTAATGGGAATCCTGTATTTTATTCATAATTGTTCTGACAACCTGTAAGATCCCTAATAAAGGAAATAAAAGAATCTCTCTGAACAGATAAACATGCACATGTACGCACACACACGAGTGTGCACACACCTGCATGCACAAACACCCTGATATGCATTATGCATACACACAAGCATATACAAACACACACACCTTCTCCTTTTTACCTCCTTCCACCCTTAGACCTTGTCCTCTTCTTACCCTACCTGCCACCCTCCCCAATGTCTTGCAGGGAGCCCTTGCTGCTGAGCAGTTTGAGTAGAGGAGGCTGCTCTGGTCACATCTCCCTGCACAGAACAGTTCTGTCCTCTAATCCTGCTCCTCTCCTAGCCAAGGTGCTTTGCTGGGCCTTTGCCAGGACTGTAGAAGTTTATGCTGCTGACAGGGTGGCCAGAGGGCCAACCCACAGGGGAGCCAAGAGACACAAATGAGAGAGAGGAACAGAATTCAGGAAGGAGAAGCAAACAGGCTGAAAAGAGGAGAGACCCACACATTGTGCTTTGTGAACTGCTCAGATCTCTCTGAAGGCTGCTTAGGCCCTGGGCTAATACAGGCCTGTTTGGCATCTGCTTCTCACCATTCATTGGGCTGTTCTCATTCTCTCCAACCCAGCAGCCTAGACCCCTGCACCAGTTTTGGAATGGAAGGGGGTTTTAAATACCTAATTGATTGTCAAAAACATCATCATTATACAAGCTTATTGTTTACTAAACTGAGGAGAGCAGTAGACAACCACTCATGGTCTAAGACTTTTGGCCAAAAAAGTCTGCAGTAGCTGCTTACAGTCTCTGTTTGTAGAGATGGCAGACTATGTCTAGATTAGTCAGTCAATACCAATACAAAAATCCACTCAGCAAGCACCTTTGGGCTGTGATGGTATTAATCATGGGCACATCTTAGCAGAAAACTTTCTGTTGGACTTTATATAAATCAGCTCTAAATAGTGGTCACTGGGGAATATGTCTTTTGGCCTGTTTATCTTTTGGTCTGTTTATGTGTAATGGAATATTAAATAGAATGGGTGTATAGAAACTGTCCAGTTAGGATAGAAATATGAATAGGGCATTAAAAAGGAATCAAGTTCTGAAACATGTGACAACATGGATGAAACTTGAAGACATTGTTATGTGAAATAAGCCAGACACAAAAGGACAAATATTGTATGATCTCACTGATATGAAATAATTAGAATAAGCAAACTCATAGACAGAATCTAGAATACTGGTTATCAAGGAATGGGGTAGGGAAAGGAAATAAAGATAAGGCATAAATTGTACAAAATTTCCTGTTTGGTATTTGTACCCGTTGGCCAATTTGATGTAATTATGAATTCCAAAAATATAATTGGATCATGCTTGTAAACTGATCTGTTAATCTGGGCATGATTAATTTATGATTAGGGAATTGACTGGGCCACATCAGTAGGGCTTTGAGCCCCACCCCTTGGTGGGTGGGGAATCGAATATAAAAGGCAAAGCAAAGAACAGAGTTGAGGCAGTTTTGAGAAGCAGATTTTGAGAAGCACTTTTGATGTTGGAAAGAAGGCCCCAGGAGAAGAGAAGTGAGCTGTTCACCTGATCATCTACAGCTGACCTTGTAGAGGAAACAGGAGCTAAGCCCAGAAAGAAATGCAGCCCCGGGAAGAGACAAACCCAAGAAGCCTGAACCCTGGCAAACGTCGGCAGCTGTCTTGCTCCAACACGTGGCAATGGACTTTGGTGAGAGAAGAAACTTAATGCTTTATGGCCTGGTATCTGTGTACTTCTACCCTAAATAAATACCCTTCATAAAGACCAACCCATTTTTGGTATTTCACATTAGCACCCCTTTTGGCTGACTAATACAGAATTATTGTTAAAATTTTGGTAATATACAGTGGTGATGGTAGCTCTACACTGTGGATGTAATTTACATCACTGAAATCTATGTCTGAATGTGGTTAAAAAGGAAAATGTTAGCTTGAATGGTAATAGAATAATTTTTTTTTTAAATCCATGGCACTGCATGACACCAACAGTGAGCCCTAACTTAAACCATGAAATATAGTCTATATACAATTATATAAAAAGTGCCATCAATTTTAACAAATATACCATACAATGCAAGGTGTTAGTAACAAGGTGGGATATGGGAATATTGTATTTTATGCATGATTGTTCTGTAAACCAAACACTTCTCTATTTAAAACATTTGTGAATACAGAGTAGGATCACACATAGGAAGACACTTCCTGTCTAGATTTTCAAGTTTCACTCAAAGTCGACCCAATAGGCTGTATTAGTTTTCATGGCACATAGCAAGTTACCACAAATCCAGGAGTTTCTGTAGGTCAAAAGTCTGGGTGACCTTAGCTGGGTTTTCTGCTCAGGGTCTTACCAGACAGAAATCAAATGGTCCTAGGGCTGTTTTTCCCTGGATGTTCTAGGGAGAATCCACTTCTTGACCATTCAAGAGATTGGCAAAATGTGTTTCTTTCTCTTGCTTTCTGCATCTCCCTCCATCTTCAAGGCAGCAGTGGAGGCTGGATTCCTTCTCATGCTTCCA
>JAQZBX010113006.1:0-10144 GCA_029593785.1 Cabassous unicinctus | reverse complement strand
GTGACTCAGCCCTCTGTAGCCTCGCAGCCTACTTCCTGCTCCCTCATCCTCTGCCCGCAGTTCCACTTCCCCCTACCCCACTCCTCCCCTTGCTAGCCTTAGCCCTCCTAGCCCACCAATCCCAGCTCTTAAAACTGTAAATTGCCTTATTTGGCTACCCTCGCTCTTCCCCCTCCTCACCCCCCGTTCCTCAAACTATGTAAGCAGCTCACTTCCTCATTAAAATAGATTTGTGCCATCAGCCTGTCTCCGCGAATTCTTCTCGCGCCGCCTCTTGCCAACACCTAAGTGTCTCTGATCAGTCTCTTGGTTTTGTTAACTACTAGATACTTGCATAGAAATTTCCCTAGCATAGGGACTCTTGTCTCAGTTATGGGAAATTTTTATCTGAGCAGGTTTTCTGATCAGATAATCTGTCAGCTAGAGCTGGTTTGATTTTTATTTTGTTTACGTGGATCCTTTTGTGATTTTTATCTCATTCCCTACCTCAGTATGTAATTAAATTTGGGACAATGGTGACAAAGTATGCATTTCTAGATAAACATTATATTCATTGGACCTCTGAACCACTCTGACAGTCAACAAATAATCATTTTAATGGTACCATTTAAGAAAATTGAAAATACTCAACTAAAATTTCTAGCTATCCTTAATGGCATTAAAAACAATTCCAAAAAAAATATGAATTGCCTTAAAATTTGCTTATGATTTACAAAAAAATAAGTGTATATCAGTGATGTTGGTGAATGTGGAAGTTTGCTATATTTTGGAAATTTAATTTTGACAAATTCATTTTCAGCAAATTGCTAGTAGATAATGTGCTATGTTCAGTAATTGTGATGAAACTGACATTATCGAGGAAACAATTTTGTAGATGCAAAGATAGAAAACATTTCCCAATAGAATCATGTTTAGAAGGACTGGCTCATTTATTCTTTTTTTTTTTTTAATTTTTAATTTTTTTTATTTCTATTTTTTAAAGAAAGCTTTAGATTACATGAATGTTACATAAAAAATATATTGGATTCCCAAATGCCCCAGCCCCTCTCCCCCACACTCTTTCACTCTTTCCCACATTAACATCTTTCATTCACATGTTACATTTGTTGCAATTGATGAACACCTATTGAAGCATTGCTACTAACTGTGGACTATAGTTTACATTAGAGTTTACACTCTGTCTGGTACAATTTTAAAGTTTTGGACAAAATGTATAATGGACTGTATCTGTCATTGCAATGTTATGCAGGACATTTCCAATGTCCTGAAAATGCCCCCATATTATACCTATTCTTCCCTCTCCCTCTCCTCAGAACCTCTTGTGGACACTGCCTTTTTTTCCTTTTTTTCCTTTTAAAAGATATTTAGATTACATAAATGTTACACAAAAATATAGGGATTCCCATATGTCCCACTCCCCACAACTCCCACACCCTCCCACATATCAACATCCTTCATAGTGTGGCACATTCATTGTAATTGATAAATGCATCCTGGGGCATTGCCACTGAGTATGGACGATAGTTCACATTGAAGGCTACACTGTCCCTCACACAGTTCTGCATGTTATGGGATGATACAAAATGCCCTATATCTGTTGTTGCAATGTCAATCAGGATGATTCCCACGTCCAAAAATAGCTCCTGTATTACAACTGTTTTTCCCTCTCCCTGCCACCAGATCCTCTAGTGTCCACTGCATCCACATCAATGTTGTACTTTCTTCCATTGATAGAATCACAATATGTCTGTAGTAGAAGAACAATAAGTCTACTCTATTCCATATATCATTCACCAATCCTGTGGATTCTGGGATGGTGATGTCCACTCCACCTCTAATTGAGAAGGGGCTTCAATACCATACAGCCTATGAATGGGGCTTTCTTGTTTGCAGTTGTAAGCTCTTTTGTTTCCTTAGTATAGTGGTTGTCAATCCTCACCTTCTTGCTAGTTGTCCTAGGTGGCTCCAATGAACTGGAGAGTAGGTGTTGCAACCCCATTCAGGTTGTGGGCCCAGCTGAAAAATGGACAGCCCAAAGATTCCAGTCCCTTGGACATATACCTACAAATTCCAGCACCAACTATAGGTTTAAATAGAAGGGACAGATGAGCCATGTGTAGGGAAGCCAAAATTGAGTCCAACTCTGTCACTCTCAGGAGCACAAACCCAAAGAAGTGCCCACTGGCAAGGCACCAAACTCCAGAGCTATCTGCCATGACCATAGGACCTGGGTGTCTCCAGAGCATTCAGGAGCCCCACTATTTGGGGTAGTATCCCCCTTAACAATCTATGAGATCCTGCTGAGATGTCCATAAGCGTTACCTCTGGGATGACTCCTGACTCACTTTGAAGTCTCTTAGCCATATAAACTCATTTGTCTTTACTTTTTGCCCCTTTGATTCAAGGTCTTTTTCCAGTTGTATCGCCAGCCAATGATTGGTAGTAATTCCTCAGTGCCAGGGAGGCTTATCCCCGGGCGTCATGTCACTTGCTGGGTGGAAGGTAATGCATTTATATGCTGAGTTTGGCTTAGAAAGAGGCCACATTTGAGCAACACGGAGGCTCTCTGGAGGCAACTCTTAGACACCCCACAATTTTAAGAGCAAAGGATCATAAGCATAGTCATCAATATCAAGGGCCCATCAGTGGATCATCCTCCTTCACCAGTCATTATTCCTGCACTTGGGAGCCTCTTGCTGCTTCATTAGAGAATGTGACAGAGCTCTCCAGGATGAGAATTCAATATTCTCTCAGTTATTTTGTGAGTCTCCACCCACTGTGACAATGCCCCATGAACATTTGAACATATTTATATACTTTATATATATGTCCAGTTGAACATCCTCCCATGTATCCCCCATCACTGACACCCCACACTAATGATCCTCCTCTGCCCCAGTTGCAACTCTTCTGTGACTGAAAGCTTCTTCAAGAATGAAGCTAATAAAATAGCCTAATACAATTGATAGGAAAATGAAATAGTAATGGTAAGTTTAAATATAAGAAATAAAATACATAAAAATTTTAAAAAACTAAAAATAAAAAGGTTGGGATATTAAAAAATAAAGAAAAATATTTAAAAATTCTTTTGACATTTTGCCTTTCATCACTGTAATATCTGGTTTCTTGTATGTACGGTGAAATTTTCTTCCATTTATTTCCCAGTGCCTTACTTTTTTTCATTTGTTTTCAAAGAAGTTTTAGGTCACAGTAAAGTCACATACAGAATACAGGGGATTCCCATATACCCAACATCCTTCCCCTTTTCCCCTTACCATATTAATATCTTTTTATATGTGGATGGTACCTTTGTTAGAACTGATATACAAATAGTGAAATATAACTACTAAATGGTTTACACTGTGGTTTACATTTTAGGTGGATAACTTTCATAAATTTTGATGATATATAACATGGCCTGTGTCCATCATTGCAATATCATGTAGAACACTTCTATTGCTCACTAAATATCCCTATTCCATCCATTCTATTCCTCCCTTCCCCTCCCCTTGGGGCCTACAGTGACCCCCCCAGCTTCACTCCTAAGATGACCAGATTCATAGTTACATGCAACAACACTGGTTTGTCCTTCCCTATTAGGAACTGCTCATGCTCTTGAGACATTCCTACCCCTTTGTTTGTGAACATTTCATTCCTACCAAGGATGCGACTTATACACTCCCTAGAAGACTGCTCCAGGTGTGCCCTGTCCCAAATGAACCCCCATCCAACACCTTAAACCAATAACTTTTCCTTCTCTTATTGCCATACGTGCATTCTGAACTTTGTAATTTCAACCACATTCCTGTCAATACCCAGTGTTCACCTGGTCCCTCTCCTAACCCTCCACCCCCCCCAGCTCCCTGGACCTTCCAACCCACCGACCCCAATCTACCCACCTGTCAAACCTACACTATGTAATCCAATAATATCACTACCCTCCTGTCATATCCCTTCAATGCACAACTACACACATTCACCTTATCATAGATTACGTCTGTATAGGCACTGCCTCACAACCTTCTTCTCCCTTTCTATTTCCTGTAAACTTATCATCCAGGCTATAGCTCTCTGAGTCTGCTCAACTTGCTTATTTCATATCCATGTAGTCAAGTAATATTTGTCCTTCAATGCCTAGCTTGCTTCACTCAACATAAGATCTTCAACAATCATCCATGTTACCTCATGTGTTAGCACTGTATTCCTTCTTACAGCTGAGTCATATTTCATTGTGTGTATGTACGACATTTTGTTTATCTATTCATCTGTTGATGGGCATTTGGGTTGATTCCAAATTTTGACAATAGTGAATAATGCTGCTACGAATATTGGTGTGCATATGTCTGTTCATGTCCTTGCTTTCAATTCCCAGCAGTGGAATTACTGGATGATAGGGCTGTTCTATAATTAGTTTTTTAAAGAACCACCAAATAGTCCTCCACAATGGCTTGACCATTTTACATTCCCATCAACAGTGGATGAGGGTTCCCATTCTTCCACATCATCTCCAACACTTATAATTCTCTGTATTTTTAATAGCGGCCAGTCTAATGCGTGTAAGATGGTATCTCATTGTTGTTTTGATTTGCATTTCCCTAATAGCTAGTGATGATGAGCATCTTTTCATGTGCTTTTTAGCCATTTGTATTTCTTCCTTGGAGAAGTGTCTTTTCAAGTCGCTTGCCCATTTTTTAAATGAGCTATTTTTCTTTTTCTTTTTGAGGTGTAAGATTTACTTATGTATGCTGGATATTAAGTTCCTATCAGATAAAAGGTTGTCAAATATTTTCTCCCATTGGGTAGGCTGCCTTTTTAATTTCTTGATAAACTCGGTTGAGGTAGAATTTTTTTCTTTTTGAGGACATTCCATTTATCTATTTTTTCTTTTATTGCTCATGCTTTGGGTGTGAAGTTCATGAAAACATTTCCTATTACAATGTCCTGTAGATGCATCCCTACATTATCTCCAAGGTCTTTATGGTCTTGGATGTTATATTTAGATATTTGATCCATTTTGAGTTGATTTTTGTATAAGATGTGAGATGGTGTTCCTCTTTCATTATATTGGATATGGATACCCAGTTTTCCAAGCACCATTTGTTGAAGAGGCCATTCTCTCCCACTTGAGTGGGCTTGGTGGCCTTATTGAATATCAGATGACTGTATATACAAGGATCTATATCAGAAATCTCAAATCAGTTCCATTGATTGGTATGTCTATCCTTGTGCCAATACCATGCAGTTTTGACCACTATAGCTTTGTAGTATGTTTTAAAGTCAGGTGGTGTGATTCATCCGATTTCACTTTTCATTTCCAATATATCTTTGGCTATTCGGGTCCTCTTACCCTTCCAAATAAATTCTTTAGTTAGTTTTTCCAAATCAGCAAAAAATGCTGTGTTGATTTTTATTGAGATTGCATTAAATTTGAAAATTAGTTTGGGTAAGATAGATATATTAATGATGTTTTCTCTTCTTATTAATGAACAGAGAATATTCCTCCATTTATTTAAGTCTTCTCTAATTTCCTTTACCAGTGTTATGTAGCTTTCTGTGTATAAGTCATTTACATCTTTAGTTAAATTTATTCCTAGGTATTTTATTCTTTTAGTTACTGTTTTAAATGGTATTTTTTTCTTGATTTCCTCGTTAGATTGCTCATTATTGGAGTACAGAAATGCCACTGATTTTGAGCCTGCAATTTTACTGAACTCATTTATTAGCCCTAGAAGGCTTGTAGATTCTCAGGAATTTCTATGTATAGGATCATGTCATCAGCAAACAGTGAAATTTTTACTTCTTCCTTTCCAATTTGGATGACTTTTATATGTTTTTCTTGCCTCAGTGCTCAAGCAAGTACTTCTAAGACAATGTTAAATAGGAGCAGTGATAGTGGGTATCCTTCCCTTGTTACCAATGTTAGATGGAAAGCTTTTAGGATTTCACCATTGTATATGATGTAGCCATGGATTTTTCATATAAATCTTTTATCATGTTCAGAAAGTTTCCTTCTATTCCTATCTTGCAGTGTTTTTACCAGGAAAGGGTGCTCTATTTTGTCAAATGCTTTTTCTGCATCTATAGAGATTATCTATAGAGATTATCTGGTTTTTTTTCTTTCAATCTCTTTATGTGATGTATGATGTTGATTGAATTTCTTATGTTGAACCATCCTTGCATACTTGAGATGAAACCCACATGATCATGGTGTATGATTCATTTCATGTGTTGTTGAATAAGATTAGCAAGTGTTTTGTTGAGAATTTTGGCATCTAGGTTCATTAGAGAGATTGGCTTGTAATATTCCTTGTTTGAAGCCTCTTTGTTTGGCGGAGGTATTACGGTAAAGTTGGCATCGATGAATGAGTTTGGCAATGTTCTTTCTGGTTCCATTTTGTGAAAACATTTAAGCAGGATTGGTGGTTGCTCTTTCTGGAATATTTGGTAGAGTTCACCTGTGAAGTCATCTGGTTCTGGGGTCTTCTTATTTGGGAGGTTTTTGATGACTGATTCTATCTCTTTACTTGTAATTGGTCTGGTGAGTTCATCAATTTCTTCTTTTGTCAATGTAGGCTACTTGTGAGTTTCTAGGAATGTGTCCATTTCCTCTAAATTATCCTTCTTGTTGGCATATGCTTTTTCAAAGTATTCTCTTATGATACTCTATTTCTGTGGGGTCAATGGTGGTATTTCCTTCCTCATTTCTTATTTTGTGTATTTGCATCTTCCTTCTTTTTTTCTTTGTTAGTTTAGCTAAGGGTTTGTCAATTTTATTGATCTTCTTGAAGAACCAGCTTTTATTTTTGTTTATTTTTTCTAGTTTCCTATTTCATTTAGTTCTGCTCTAATCTTCATTTCCTTCTTTCTACTTCCTTTGGGGTTGGTTTGTTCTTTTCCTAATTCCTCAGGTATGCAGTGAGGTCTTTGATTTTAGCTTTTCTTCTTCTTTATATATACATTTATGACTTTGAATTTTGCTCTCAGTACAGAATTTATTGCATCCCTTTGGTTTTTGATATGTTGTGTTGTCATTTTCATGTGTTTCAAGGTTGTTACTGGTTTCTTCTGAGGTTTTCTCCTTGACCCACTGATTGTGTAATAGTGTGTTGCTTAACCTCCATATTTTTGTTCCTAATCTGGTTCTCTGGCCCTTACTGCTTTCCAGCTTCATTCCATTGTGGTCTGAGAAAATACTCTGTATAATTTCAATCTTTCTGAGTTCATCGAGAATGTTTCTGTGGCCTATCATGTGGTCTACCTTGGAGAATGATCCATGTGCACTTGAGAAGAACGCATATCCCACTGTATTTGGGTGTGTTGTTCTGTATATGTCTGTTCAATCAAGATCTTCTATTGTATTATTCAAAGTCTTTGTTTCTTTATTGATTCTCTGTCAAGATATCCTGTCTAATGGTGATAATGGTGTATTAAAGTCCCCCACTATAATTGTAGAGGCATCTATTTCTCCACTTAGTTTTTCCATTGTTTGCCTCATGTATTTTAGGCACCTTGGTTAGGTGAATAAATGTTTATGATTGTTCTTTCTTCTTGAAATATTACTCCATTTATTAATATATAGACTCTGTTTGTCTCTTACAATAGTTTTGCATTTAAAGCCTATTTTGTCTGATATTAGTATTGCTACTCATGCCCTTTTCTAGTTGTTCTTTATTTGTAAGATTGTTTTCCAGCCATTCACTTTCAGCCTCCTTGAATCCCTACATCTATCATGGGTTTCTGGTAGAGAGCATATAGATTGGTCATATTTCCTTATCCATTCTGCCAATCTGTGTCTCTTGACTGTTGAGTTTAATCCATCAACATTCAGTGTTATTACTCTCAAGAAATTACTTACATTAGCCATATTTTCTTTGGGTTTATGCATGTCAAATATTGTTTTTAATTTTCTTTTTGTCTTTTAGTTTTTCTTACACTCTCTTTCCTCCAACTATCACTCTCCTATTTTTCCTTTCAACCTGCAGAACTCTGTTTAGTATTTCTTGAAGGGCAGGTTCCTTATTGGCATGCTCTCTTAATTTCTGTTTATCTGTGAATATTTTAAACTCTCCACCATTTTTTAATTCCAGCTTTGCTGGGTAGAGAATTCTTGGCTAGAAGTGTTTTTATTTTAGTACCTTAACTATGTCATACCACTACCTTCTTGCCTCCATGGTTTCAGATGAAAGACCAGCAGTTAATCTTATTGAACTTCTCTTGTATGTCATGGTTCTCTTTTCTCATCCTGCTTTCAGTATTTTCTCTTTGTCTTGAGCATTGGACAGTTTGACAAGTATATTTCTTGGAGTAGGACTGTTGGGATTTATACTGTTTTGGGTGCACTGCACTTCCTGGACATGTACATCCATCTCCCTCAATAGGGTTGGGAAATTTTCAGCCATTATTTCCTTCAGCATTCCTTCTGCTCCCTTTCCCTTCTCTTTCCCTGTGGGATGTTATAATGTGTATCTCTGTGCATTTTGTATTGTCATTCAAATCTATGAGTTCCTGCTGGATTTTTTCTATCTTTTTATCTATCTGTGTTACTATCTGTTTGATTTTAGATGTAATGTCTTCCACATCACTAATTCTTTCCTCTGCCTGTTCAAATCTGTTGTTATGTGCTTCCGGTGTCTTTCTGATTTTTTGGATTGTGCCCTTTATGACCATCATATCCGTTATCTTTTTATTTATGTTTACAATTTCTCCAGTATGTTCTCTCAGTGTCTTCTTAATATCCTTAATCTCTTCCTTCACTTCATTAAGTTGGTCCATGATATTTGTTTTGACAGCTTTGATTTGCTGTTCAATGTTCTACATTTCTTCCTGGTGTTTAGCTTTTTCATTGGTCTGGACCATATCTTAGTATGGTTTGTGATTTTTTAATACTGTCTGGTCATCTTTTTTTCTTGAAGGATTTATTCTGTTGATTAGCTTCTCTCTTTACTCTAGAGTCTTATTTAATTGCTGTTTTTGTGTGTGTTTAATGTTTTCTCTTTCACAGTTTGTTCTTCTTATTCAATTTCCTTGCTGTTTTCTATGTTACCTTGAAGGGAAAAATTAGGGCCAGAGAAATTGAAAGAGGTAATAAAAGTAAAAGGATAATAGTAATAATAATAGTAATCATTAGAAGAGGAACCATATAAGGCCTTGAAAAATGAATATTTAACTCATGTAAGCAGTGTAAAGTAATAGGAGTATAAAAGTGGTGTACCAACAAAGAAATGGGAAACTGAATAGAGAAAGATATAAATATTATAAATCGCAAGGTCAGAATGATGAAGAGGGAGGGAAAGCGAAAAGAAAAGACAAAAAGAAAAAAGTTAATGAAAGAAGGAAAACATGATAGATGACATAGAAATAAAAACCAAAAAAATTGAGGACAAAACAGAGAGGTGGAATATAAGAACTACAACTCAAAACAGAAGATAGAAAGATGAAGGAAGGAAAAGAGATAGGGTTGGTAGATAAAATCGGTGTACACAGAAAAGGGAAAATCAAGGAAGAGGAAACACACCAACCAAGAATCAAGCTAGCAGCACCTTGAGGAATTTATCTCTTTGTCCAGCTCCCTCCAAATTGATGCCCCGAAGCCTCCTACTCTGTGGGTTCCCAAAACAGCTTACTCTGGCATGATCTTACCTCACTCCGCTGTGTTTTATGAGAGAGATCTGTCTATGTTCCTTTGAAAAAAAAATTAGCACCAGAGAAAAGGAAAGAGCTAGGAAGACAAAAAGAATAATAGTAATGATAATAGTAAAAGATAGGAAAGGAGCTGCACAAAACCAGGAAAATGAAAAATTAACATGAGTAAGAAGATCAGAGAAATAAGATTAGGAAAGTGCAATGCAATAGAAATAATGAAACAAGAAACAAAACGGAGAAAATATATATATAATTAGTTAAAAGGCTGGAATGGTGAGAAGAGGGTAAAAGGAAAGAGAAAAAAGAGAAAAGAAAAAGTAAAAAAAGAGAAAGTAAACAGAGAAAAAGGAGAGAGAGAAATACAAACAAGAAAAATTGGAGACCAAATAAAAGAAGTGGAATAAAAGAACAACAGTGGAAAACAAAAGATATAAAGATGAAGGGGTGAAAAGAAATAGCATAGGTAGACTAGATCAGTAATCAAAGGAAAAAAGAAAAAAAA
>JAQZBX010113005.1:0-10144 GCA_029593785.1 Cabassous unicinctus | reverse complement strand
AAATTAATATTTAGTCTATTGTTATGGGGTATTTAAGGGTTGCCTCCAGAGAGCTTCCTTGTTGCTCAAATGTGGTCTCTCTCTAAACCAAGCTCAGCATATGAATGCATTACCTCACTCCCAGTGTAATGAGAAATTACTAACAAGTGCCAACAGGCAATACAAATGGAAAAAGACCTTGAATAAAAGGGGGAAAATGTAAAGACAAATGAGTTCATATGGCTAAAAGACTTCAAAGTTGGGAGGTCATCCCAGAGGTAATGCTTATGCACATCTCAGTAGGACCTCATAGGCTGCTAATGTGGATATCATCCCAAACAGAGGGGCTCCTGAGAGCTCTGGAGACACCCAGGTTCTATATCAGGGCAGATAGCCCCAGAGTTTGGTGCCTTATCTGTGGACCCTACTTGGAATCCTTGCTCCTGAGAGTGACAGAGTTGGACTCAAATATGTCTTCCTTGCAGATGGTGCATCTATTTCTTCTTTTCAAACCTATATGTGGTGCTGGAGTTTGTAGGTGTACTTCCAGAGACCGGAGTCTTTGGCCTGCCCATGTGGCAAATAAATGACCATACTTAGTTCATTAATCTTGGTACATCTGCAAAATGGAACACTATACAGCTGTGAAAAATAATGAGACCCATCTGGAGAAAAGCTTTGAATAATTTTAGGATATGTTTTTAATTTAAAAAGCAAAGTACTAAGCACATGGAATTTTTTGTTATGAATGCAGGGGAAATAAGAATATACCTAGATATGCATGTATGTATGAATATACATTTGCATGGTTCAAAAAGAAATGCAGGATGGATGAACAACAAATTAATGAAAATATTTTTTCATCATTGTTGGTTTAATCGTATGGATAGCACACGGTTGCAAAGGAGAATTTTCTGTAAATACTTTGTAAAATAAAAGTTTGCCACTAAGTTAAGGCATATATTTTTGCTGAAGGTAAATCTACTACCTCTATCTAATTCTTCCTTTGGTAGTAATTTGTCTCTTCTCTCTGGAAGCTTTTAATATTTGATTAGCCTGGATAACCTGCAGTCTATCTATCATGTGCCTAGACAGAAGGGATCCACCTGTTTCCAATTATCCCTGAGCCTCCCTGCCAGGGAAGCTCCCTAGCAGGGACCCAGGGTCTCCTGGGGCTGTAATTTTGAGTCCTGGTCTGGCTTTACTCCATCATAATGTGGATAATAGTACCTGGGCTGCCTGCAGGGAAGAATCACACACAGAAGGCTCCCTCCCTGCTGCCTCAGTGTCTCCTGCCCGTCGTTCTCTCTATTGATCTCTCCCTCTCCCTGGCCTATCCCTCTTCATAGTCATCTACACAGATCTTTCATCTCTAAAAAATATTTAACATTATATTTCTGGACTGTGTAGATATAAAGGTGAAACTTATCAGGCTATATTTATTATTCTATATTGATTGCTATTATTTTCATTTTTTCTACTGATTAGGCAAAGTAAAACTAAATCAATTGGCCCCTAAAGATGTGGAGGCATCGGGCATTGTGTCTTCCTAATGGTGGCATCACCCTAACTCTGAAGGAGGGTTGGGGCCATAACACAGCCCAGCATCTCTGCCCCTGTCTGAATGAGTTTCCTGTTGCTGCTGTGACAAATTTCCACCAACATAATGTTTAACATAACACTGTTAATGATCTTACAGTTCTTAAGGTCAAAATTTCAAATGGGTCTAACTTGGCTGAATTAAGGCGGAGGAAGTGCTGGTTTCTTCTGGGGGCCAATGGTGAAGATTCTGTTCCCTCACCCTTTTCTATCTTCTAGAGGCTAACCACATTCTTTTACTCATGGTCCCCCTCTATCTCCAAAGCCAGCATCTTTGAGGTTCTCACTCTGCTGTCTTTACATCTCCTTCTTCTGCCCCCTCTTTCATATTTAAAGATCCTGGCAAATGCATTGGGTCCATCTGGAAAATCCAGTGTTACCTGCTCATTTTAAGGTCAACTGGTTATGCACCTTAATTCCATCTGCAGTCATAATTCCTCTTTGTTATATGACCTCACAGTTTTTGAGAACATGGATGTGGTCAACTTTGGGGAGTCATATTTTATCTGCCTCATTATCCAAACTTTTGACAATGTCCACAGCACACACTTTGTCAGAGCTCCTTCCTGCCCTTCACCTTGTGCAAGATGCATCCTCTCTTGGGTACATATATGCACACAAAGCCCAGTACAGCCCCTGCCCTTGTGGACAGTGCAATCCAATGGGATAATTCCCCCAAGAACAGTACAAAAGTCTCGGGGGGAAAGGTCCTGAGGGAGTTACAGGTATTAACAGAACCTATGATAGGATGTGTGTTCTGGACAGGCAAGGCTGCCTTGAGGCTGGAGTCTGGATCACACTCAGGGAGTGGGGCCTTAGGACAGGTATGTCAGACAGAGCAGACATGGACCTTCCAGCTGGTCTCCCTCCTATACCTTTGACTCACCTGCCCCACAGTCCTGCTCAGTACTCTTCTCTGTGTCCCTGTAGCCTGAAACCTCTTCCACTGCCACTCTGGTCTTTTCAGCTCTATATTCCTGAGTCATTATCCCTGTCTGTGTGATGCAACATGGTCGCCTGGGCCCACACCTCAATCCACTCCAGGTTCTGCCTGACTATGATGGAACCATTGCAGCTGCCTTAGTATCTCACCCCTAAACCATGAGCAAACACACCTGGGATGACATGACCCCCTTAGTCCCCTGCAGGCCCTTCCCTCTGGTTTGTCTTTGTGTCATTATGCCTGCCACTGTCCATAGGCCCTTGGCTCTATCCATGTTTCTGTTGCAGCCCCGTTGTTGATCTGGAACATGGTATTGCATGGGGATGAGCCAAACCTCAATATCTTGTGTTTTAATTTATATTTCAATATTTTTGTCAATCAACATTGTCCTTTCTTCTTGAGCTAGTAGTCATTTAGGGCAGTCAATGAAATCTCTTGTGTCTAAAATTTATTAGGTAATTTATGTTTAGTGTTTGGATTTTGGCTTAGGTTGAGAAGTAATTGAATTTTATTTGACGTCTTATCGACTTGTGTTGTGGGAACATTGCACTTTTTATGTCTACTTTGGAGTTATTGAGGTGCGGTGGCATATGGGCCACTTCCTCAGGAACCTTATTGAAGCTGCAAATTCATATCCCTTACCAGCCTCAGGCACTTTGCCCAGCTCAAGGCCCACCCCAGGCTCAGGCCCCTCCTCCATCTCAGATGCCTCCCCACACTCAGGCACCTTCCTTAAGTCAAGACCCCTCCTCTGCCTTAGGACCCCCTCAGGTCGCCTCCAAAAGTGCAGTCTCCCTCCTTTAGACTTCCTGCCTTGGCTCAGTTCCGCTCCCCTGCTCAGGTCTATAAGGCTCTCTTCTGAGATCTCAGCAATGCAGTTTCTCCCTCTCACACTTTCCTGCCTGGAACTCCATAGAAACCATGTCCAGACTGCCTCTGACATTGGGCATTTTGCACCTTGGTGTTCCTATATTTAGGCTGCATGCTAACTGGCCTCACACTCACTTGTGACTGACCTAACCCTTCAGGTCCCTGAGCATCTTTGTCAGGAAACCTGGTTCTTTTCTTTCTGGAATTCCCACTGCCCCTCACCCAGCCTCACATACTGATAACTGTCCCAAACAATCTGTACAGTCACAAAGGGAGAGTTGATAGAGGAGCAACAAGGCAGTGTGTTTAAATGTAATGAACAATCAGAGGTATTCTAATCATGACTGCTGGATTGGGCACTAAATTCAGTTTCAGCTGGGAGGAATCTCACTGCTAGACCCTTGTGAGAAGGAGATGTCACAGGTCAGGCCAGTGGAGGCTAGGGAGCCTGCCCTCACCATCCAGGCAGCCTTACTAGGAAGGGGCCCCTTGAGGAATGAGGAGACCAGTTAGGTTCAGAGGTGGAAGAATCCACAGGGGAAGTGGACAGGATTGAATTTACCTGTGCCCCAGGCTCTTGAAGGTCCAGTAAGATGGGCAAGGAGCAGTGGGGCACCTAGAACTATAACGTTCAGGGCAAACAGAGGGAACAATGCCAGCACTCACCTGAACATAAGTCATTAAAAAACTGCTTCACATTCTAAATTATTTATCATGGATGTCTGGGATCCTATTTGCTCAGAAATGAAGAATGAATGTGAAGACTGATTTCTGTTACCTGTCTTTGCGTCCTGGGTATTTCACCTTTCTTTCCTGTCAGATAAGAGGTAAATTAGACTCTCTCCATCCCTTCTCCCTCTCCTACCCATCCCAGTTTCCTCCTCCCCCTCTATCCCTTTTATCCCTCTCATCTTCTCTTTCACCTCCTCAGATTCCTTTTTCCTTATTTCTGTCTCCTCTTTTTCCCCCTTCCTCCCTCATTTCCTCTTTGCTCTTCCTCATCCCCAGAGCATTCTGCTAAGAAGTCAACTTCATCCCCCTCTGTTCTGCAGTGAGTGAGGCAGAAGCTGAAATGGGAAGAGAGCAAAAGGTGCTTCTATATTCAGGCTTTTGTCCTAGTCTAAGGAATCCCCATTTCCTTTATGGAGACACCTCACTTCTCAATATAGCCAGACAAGCTCCTTCAGGCTCTCCAGCCTCTGTTCCTCACTGGGTACAAACCTTCACTCCCCTCTGGTAGAAACTGAATATAAGAGCAACTAAAGACTATTCTAAAGCATATTGAAAAAAAAGAAAAAACAACATTCCATTGCGGTTGACTACGTCAGTAAGTTTGCAAAGGTTCCTGGGGAAAGAAGAAACCAAATGACACAGTGGGATCCTCCCCTTTTATTAACCAATCAATTCTGTGGTAAGGCCAAGAGTTCACCCAGGATAGGTTTAACAGAATCCTGGTCCCATTGTCTCCTCTCTCTCTTAGTCCCTATCAAAGAACTCCCTGGCAGATGGGCATAATCTCAATTTGCATCCCACACACTTTATCTTCTCTCTGACACTGATGTACCTTCAGATCAAATTAAAAATAAGGAGTGTTGTTCAAGATTAAAATTCAGTTCTTTCTCTGGACATCTCATGTTGGCACCATGTCTCAACACTGGCTATTGTCGAGATGAAGCATTGGGACAAACATCAGTGGTCAGTGAAGCACAAAATTGTGTATCAATGTGGAACAGTGGGCAGTTCAGGACAGGTTGGGGAGAGTCAGTGTGCATCAAGGGTGGGCAGTGAACAGGACCAAAACGTTTGGGCAAGAGCTGAGGCTATGTATTTTGATCTGATACAAGTTAGAGGAGGCCAGGAACAGGTTAATCTAGAAGCTTATCTAGAGAGATTTCACATTTTCCAGGAGGTGTGGACCATGAACTCCTCAGTAACAAGAGGTTCAGCTTAAAGGAATCCTTGAAAGGAGATGTGACCCAGCCTTCCATTTCTCACATTACTCCCACAGATTCATAGTGCCCCTAACCAGCCTGAAAACCAGGCAATGGGAAGCACTCCTAACACCCAAACAGAAATGTTCCCTGCAAGGGCAGGAAAAGGAACAACCTGTAGCTGCTGGCCAGTCAGCCAAGAGACAATGCTCTGTGTTCACAGCCTCCTTGGCATCAGATCACATGGGGTCACTTCCAGGGCTTAGAAGATCAATTTGTGTCCCAATCAGGGTCTCTCTCGAGGCTAAGATTTGGGAGCAACTTGTTCATTTGTAAGGCAATCTCAGGACATTCTGTGACTGGGCAGGTCTGAAAGTGGGGATGTGGGCATATGTTGTTGGGTGTAAGAAGGAAGCAGGGATTGGAATTATGCATTCCTAACCCGAGAAATGCATTCAAAAGCCAAGGAATTCTTGGAAACATCAAAAGCTGGAGAAGGAAAGGAAATATTCTACCATAAAGATAATTTTTTTAAAAATGGTATTAAATATTGATTTGGGAAAGAAGACATAGATATGTGGGCCATTAGGTATAAGCTTTCCAGATATTTTGGCCCTGCTCACAGTCAAATGTTAAGAGCCACCATAGGAGGAAGTATTGTTAGTTATTAAGGATGAGTAATCAGCCAAGTTTCAAGTATCTGAGAATTACTTGGGTGAACAAGACAATAGGGAGTGAGGCTGTCCTCAGAGGTACTATACCACCACTTCTTTCTGGTGAGATCATTATCCAGGCCAGTTTTGGATCAGCAGGGAAATGTTAATTATGGGAAGAGAAATTTCAGTGTTCAAACCCACTCTCTGTGGTCCATGTAACCCCTCACCCTGGTTCCTGAGAGGGCCAAGCCACCACTTACCCTGGCATCCTCCTCTTCTATTGGGGCAGCACCCTGCTCTACTGGTCCCTTCTGTCATTTCTTCATGGTCTGGGCTTATTGAGTTTGTGGAACTGAGGCTGAGTGTAATGACCTACTAACTTCCTAATCTCCTTCAGGGATATGTCTTACTTTATTAGGTATTAATTGATGGATTTTCTGAAACAGCATAATATACTATACACTGATAATCTTAATGGAGATAAAGAAAAATTCCCTCATGCACCTACTTTTTCAAATGGGGTGTGGCGTTAATCCCACACCCATTCTGCTCTTCTTATAATGTAATGGCCCTTTCTGAATCATTGGTCTTCCTCTGCCATAATTTCATGCCCTTTGATTAGGATCCGAAGTTAACCAAAACATACAACTTATAAATGATGAATTTAGATTGGCAGCCTTGAACACGTACATTGGCAGACTCTTTGAAGATCTATCTCAACGACAGTATTAAGAAAGAGAAAGACAATATTTTTCCAGAGGTACAAGCAATAGAAGGCTCTGAGAATGCTACTTCTAATTTTTTGGCAACTATAGGGGAAAATATAAATAAGTATTATTTTCTTTCAAAATTCCAAGTACCATATTTTACAGAAGAGAAGGCAATTTCCATTAACCAATTAACATAGAAAAATTATTTTCTTTGCTATTACATTGGGAATAGAAGAAATTATTACAGAATATTACATGAGAAAGTCTAGAATCTTTTAATTACTGCTTTACCATCAGAGCCCAACTTTTCACTAGGTTAGAATAAATGTGAAATGAACATGTTTGAAATAAAGATGAATAAATCAAATATTAATTTTTAAATACCTTAGGCACAAACCAATCTTCCATGACTGCTCATTCACATTCCCACACAAATATATTAAAGTGGATTTCCTTTGAACCTTGTATCTTCATGTACTACATAGCATTTAGAATGGCATATATTTATCCAGTATTTTCCTAAGAAATGTGATTAAAAATTAAAGCACTGAGGGGATTGTTGGAAAATAGCATCAGATTAGGAAGACAATTCTCTGCTCTTGCACATAAACAATGGAGAAAGAGGCAAAAGCTGCTTGAGGAACATGCTTTTGGGGTCAAAAGACCAGGACTATGCTTCACAACTCCTACGAGGGTGAGGAATAGAGAAATGAAGAATTCAAAAGAACAAATTGCCAATTACTAAACCTCCCAGCAACAGGGAAGTGCTCCCCTCCCTCACTGTCAAGATATTAAGCTAGGTTAAAACCCTTAGCTCACTGATCCTGACTAGGAGAGGAGCAGATGTGTTCCTCGCTATCTCCTGTTACAAGGGAAAACAGAGGTGGAGTCAGGGGGGCTTTTCTTCAGTGAATTTGACCAGCAAAGCCTGCTATGAATCTCTGCTCCAGCCAGACCAAAACAAAGGAAAACCAAGAGAAAAAGACCTCCATGGAAAGGTGAGCCAATGAGCACCATTTGCTTGTAGGTTTGAAATTTGCATGGAAAAACCCGCACTTGGGAATTTCTGTTCTCTAAATTCTGGAAGAAAACCTGAGTACCATTAATGAGTCCCTGGAATGATTTTGATAACTTTAGCTGGGCAATTTTAAAGACTTAGGATAACATGAGGCAAATATCAAAGAAGAGCTGTAAAAAAAATTAATAATAAGCAAGAGAGAGAAATTGATCATCAGAGTAAATTCATCAACATATTCAGATGCCTAGAGATCAGCAAAAAAGTACAAACCACAAGAAGAAAATGGAAGAGATGGCCCAGCTAAGGGAACAAACCAAATATCTTGAAGAGATTCAGGATTTAAGATGATCAATGATAATCACACAACTATCCTTAATCAATTAAAAGAATTGAGATAAAACGTGATTACAGAGATAAAGGATATTAAGAAGACACTGGGTAGCATAAAGAACAATTTGAAAGTATGCAAAGGAAAGTAACAGAACTTATGGGAATGAGAGACATGATGTATGAGATTAAAATTTTATTAGAGACACATAAGAACAGATTTGAATAGTGAGAAAACAGAACTATTGATTTAAAAGACAGAACATCTGAACTGGAAAAACACAAGAACTGCAAGAGAAGGGATTGGGAAAAAATGGAACAGGGTCTCAGGGAATTGGTGACAACACAAAACATAAACAGATATGCATTACTGGTGTCCCAGAAGAGAAGAGAAGAGGTGCAGAAAGAATATTTGAGGAAACAATGACCAAAAACATCCCAAGAATTATCAATGACATAAATATCAATTTTCAAGAAGGACAATGCACCCCAAAAAAGGATAAATCTGAATAAACTTACCCCAAGACAACTACTATTCAGAATAACAAATATCAGAGATAAAGAGAGGATTCTAAATGCAGCAAGAGAATAACAAAGCATCACATAAAAGGGAAACTAAATAATAAGTGCCAACCTCTTATCTGAAAGCATGGATGTGAGAAGAAATCGGAATGATTTATTTAAGGTACTGAAAGGAAAAACTTCCAGGTAAGAATTCTATATCTCAAAAACAAAGCTGTCCTTCTAAAATGAATGGAAGAGAGGCTATATGGTTTTCATTTAAGTAGACGCTCACAATCTCTCTCACAAAAGATAGCTGACTGGGGACAGGATCCTGCCCATATTAGCTGTTCTGGCAGCCCACAGAGTGGGAGCCTTTTGGTCATTGGTCTGGAGGGAGGTGGAAAAAGAAACAGATTGATTAAGATAAAACTGGAACCTAAAAAACAAGGAAATAGAACAAGAAGAACAAAGTGTCAAAGACAAATTTTAGCACTCACACAAAACCAGCAGCTAAACAAAACTCTAGAGCAGAAAGAGTTAATCAACTGAATAAACCCATCAAGATAAATGAGGGCAACAAGAAATTACTAACCATACTAAGAAACAGGAAGATATGAACCAGTTCAATGAAAAAACTAAAAGCCAGGAAGAAATGCAGAACACTGAACAACTAATCAAAGCTGTTCAAAGAAATATCATGGACCAGCTTAATGAAGTAAAGGAAGAGATTAAGGACATTAAGAAGACCTTAGGAGATACTGAAGATAACGAAGAAATTGCAAACATACATAAAAAGATAACGGATATGGTGGTTTAGATTGGCAAAATCCAAGAAATCAAAAAGACACTGGAATCACATAACAGTAGATTTGAAAAGGCAGAAGAAAGAATTAGTGATGGGAAGATTTACATCTGAAATCAAGCAGATAGTAGAACAGATAGATAAAACGATATAAAAATCCAGCAAGGATTTAGGGGTTTAAACAACAACACCAAGTGCAGAAACATATGCATTATAGGCATCCCAGAGGGAGAAGAGAAGGGAAAGGGAACAGAAGGAGTGTTAAAGGAAATAATGGCTGAAAACTTCCCAACCCTATTGCGGGAGATGGACGTACATGTCCAGGAAGCACAGCATGCCCCAAACTGTATAAATTCTAATAGGCTTAATCCAAGACATATACATGTCAAAATATCCAATTTTCAAGACAAACAGATATTACTCAAGGCAGCAAGAGAAAAGAGAATCATCAGATACAAGGGAAGCTCAATAAGATTAAATGCTGATTTCTCATCTAAAACTATGGAGGCAAGAAGACAGTGGTATGACATAGTCAAGGTACTCAAAGAAAAAAATTTCCAGCTATGAATTCTCTATCCAGCAAAGCTGGCATTCAAAAATGATGGAGAGGAAGCGGGTGTGGCTCAGTGGATAGAGCCCCTGTTTACCATATGGGAGGCCCGGGTTCGCGCCCCGAGGCCTCCTTGTGAGGGCACGCCGGCCTGAGCGGTGCGGTGGGCTGATGCAGCAACCTCACGGCAGGAAGCGGCTGTGGCGCAATGGATAGCGCACCCGTTTACCATATGAGAGGCCCCGGGTTCGCTTC
>JAQZBX010113004.1:0-10145 GCA_029593785.1 Cabassous unicinctus | reverse complement strand
TGGGAATAAGCAAATTCATAGAGCCAGAATCTAGAATATAGCTTAACAGGGGATTGGGCAGGTAGAGGGGATAGGAAGTTAAGACATAAAATGTACAAGGTTCTTATTTGGAATGATGGAATTGTTTCAATAATGGATGGTGGTGATGATAGCACAACAGTGTGAACACAATTAACAGCACAGAAATAGATTACTGAATTTGACTAAAAGGGGGAATGTTAGACTGAATATATGATAACAGAAGGAAATTATTTTTGAAAATCCTTGGAGCTACACTATACAAACAATGAGCCCTCTCTTAAACCATGGAATATAGTTAATAGTACAATTATAACAATGTGATCTTATCAATTTTAACAAATATTCCACACTAAAGCAAGGTATTAATAATAGGGTGGTATATGGGAATTCTGTATTGTATGTATGATTCTTCTGTAAACCCACAATTTTAATGGAGAAAAATATTTTCAATGCTCTGCATCAGAATATAGCAAAATTATATGGTTCACAAGATTTCTATCCTGTCCTGAACTCCTCATAAGGCAGAGAGATTCAGGAACCATAGAATCAAGGGGTTTAGGAGGATATCTGGTTGTTCAAGCTGATATTTTACAAAAATGGCAGCTCAAATCCTGTCCTGAATCAACCATCATTAGTGGCAACATCCTGCATCTCTCTTTCTCTGTGTATATGTGTGTGTGAGAAAGAATTAATCATCTATAAATTGTAAATAATTCCATAAATCACCCTTAAATTAAATGCATTTCATCAGTAAATGATAATAGGTCATGGACAGATGCAAGATTAATTCATCCATATGTATCTGAGGTCTAGAAAAAAGAATTAAATGTGAGGCTGTTCTTGAAGATTTATATATATTGGCACATTTAATACTCACAATAATCTTTCTGATTATGGTTTATTTACCAATTTAATAAATGGCATACTCCAAAGTTCATAAAACTTTAGTAATATAACAAAAGTACATGATTAGAAAATGACACAGCAAATTCCTTGAGAGTTATACACCACTCTTAGATTTTAGCTGGAATGTCCCTCACATCAATCATCCAAGGTCCCACATGTCTTGCTAAACATCAGCCTCTATCTCTCCTCATTTCTATTCCCTCATTTAATCCAAAGTTATTGGCATCATCGTATACTTAACAAACCAATCTTTTTTCTTATGTTCCTATCATGATTTACCACATCCACTGATTAAAGCCCAATAGACCCTGACTCCAAATACTTACATTTTTCCATGAATCAGCATGACTAGGATATTGGTCTTCATCTCAACAAAGAGTCCTAACTACTAGTGGCTTTCTCATATATCTGGCAACCTTACAAGCTCTTGCTAGTTAAACCACACTTTCATACTCCATCAACACTTAAATTTTTCTCTATGTATTTTAATGATCATGAAATCTCATGTTTCTTCTCACTTTTACCAGGTGCAGTTACCTCCTACTAAGCAGATGGCTTATGCAATTTCCCACGTTACATTAAAATTCCTTAATATCTTTAAATATTCCTGAATTTATACAGCTTGGCTACTCCTTTTCTCCTGTTTAATTGAAAAGTCATGTTACCTCTGGCTAAGTCCAATGTCTCCAATTGAATACTTTCTCTCTTGTTTTGTTCAGAACTATATTACTGATTATAAATTTAACTTCCTTACCAGAAACCTCTCCCTCTTTTCACAATACATCTTCTAAACATTTAAGCTCATCTGCTATTCAACATATTATCACATTTTAAGGAAGTGGTTTTGATTATGAACTCAGAATGTTTGCCCTCCTTTTAGAAAATAGAACTTGGATGTCATTCTGAGATCTACTTCCTCTGCATTTTCTTTACTGCTTTTCCTACATATATGTTCAATTTCCCCCTAATTTATGGATTACCATTCCAGAATACTTTTAGTTTAAGTAAGGATGGAAGTTCCATTTTTTTTCAATCTGTTATCACTGATTTTGGACAAAGCGTGTGTGTAAGTACAGAAAGAGAAGTAAAACTGAAAAATTATTACACAACTGTTTCATATTCTTATGAAAACAGTGGAGTATATTTTTTGAATAAATATTAACTTTTGCATGCATTGAAATACTTGAGAGTAGCATAACATTTTCCATTTATTAAAGAATTAATTCACAGTTGAAAGTAGCAAGGAGGTTTAGATTTAAGAACTAAACAGGTATTGTACTGTGGCAGTTAAATGTAGCTTTATATCAGAATCAGTTAGAGACTGTGAAAAAATTAAATGACATCTTTCACTATTCTATGAATTTACATTTTACACCCACAGCAAATTGATGAGGGCATGAGTTCATCTGATCAAATGTAAGTTTGTATGTTTACTGAAACTGTTTTATTTATCTGTAAATTAGCTATATTCTCTTCTAAATTCAAATTACTTAGAAAACATCTACTATGATAGGGTATTTAAAGTATGTGATCATAGGGGGACAGATGTAGCTCAAGTTGCTGAGCACTGGCTTCCCAAATATGAGGACTTAGGGTCAACCACCAACCCCAGTACCTCAAAGAAATGTGATGATATAATTAATAGAAAATAATATTGCTTCACTTAAACTTAGCATTTATTTGATTTACACTGATTTGCAAAAATCTACAATTCTTCTCTCCCTTCTTCACCCTGACCACTGAAAAAATTCACAAAATTAGACAATGATCATATATTTTCTATGCTCATCTCTGCATATGTGTGCATTTATATATCTGCATTCCCTTTTAATGATCTCTAAGGGTATTTGGTGTAGATCATAAGCTCTGGGGAGCTATGACTTTTTCAGACTCCTTCCTGAATCAAGCAGATACTAAGTAAACATACTCCCTCACAAAAGCTGTGCCCAAGTGTGCTGCACAAATGTCAAACCAAGCTACACACACCTGTTTTGCCTTCAAAATCACAAGGGCAGAAAGATGTCCATTATAAAATCCATGATCCATTTTTAGGTACACAGTTTAAAAAATAGTCTCTATGGAAATGGATAGATCTGATGGCAATACATACAGTGAGTAGAGTGGTTGAAAGGGTTGTCAATGGTAAGAAACCTAGAGAATACCCTAGGGACTGAATAATATAGTGTACTCAGAGATGGATTAAGATTGTGGTTAATAGTACAAATAAAAGAATGATCTTCTGTGAACAAGAACAAATGTGCATCACTATTACAAGGTGGTAAGATTATAGTGATGTATGGAAAAATACAATTAAATTAACTTATGGACTATAGTTAACAACAATATCATAATATTCTTATGTCAAAGTCAAAGAAGGAACTATATCAATGCTAAGGGCCAATAGAAGAGGTTATAGGAATTTTTCTATTGGACTAAGAAAAAGTGGTTCAAAGGTTTACTGGGACAATGACTGCACAACTCTGTGATGAAAATGAGAGCCACTGAGCACATACTTCAGATAGCATATGCAAGGCATGGGACTGTATAACACATTCAGCCATGTGGTGGAAGACTGATGGAAGATGGACTGTGGTTAACAGTACAAATATGAGGGTGTTCCCTCAAGAATTATAAAAATGTACAATACAAACACATAGTGTTAATAATAGGGGGTATGGAAAAATATACCAAGTGTGTGCTATGGACCTTAGTGGTAATTGTCTCATCATGTTCTTTTGTAATGTGTAGCAAATGTTCTACAACAGAGTAAGTTATTGGTGGAGGGATGATATATGGGAAATCTGTACATTATGCATCATGTTTTGTAAATGCACAACTTCTCTAAAAAAATTCTTTTAAAATAAAAAAATAATCTCTGTCCCCAAGATAAAACTGTGCAGTCATAGAATATCGAGTAACAAGAATCTCCCCACATGGTGTTAAATGAAATGTTTAATGTCTGTGCTCTGCAATGTTACCTGAATATACAATGAGTGCTCATTACATTTATAATGAAAAAGCTACTTTTATAAACATTTTTCACATGATCATTTTCTGGATATTGCACCTCTACCCTCTAACCTCAATATCTTTTCATCTAGATCCATTGAATACAATTTAAAATAAAATAAAATAAACATCACTGAAATATATATCTAATACAATTTAAAGGAGAAATATTACATTGTTATACAGCAACAATATATTTTTTTAAATCCATGGAATAACACTACACAATGAACCCTAAGTTAAACTATGAGCTTTAATTAATAGTACAATTATAAAAATGTACTATCAACTGTAACACATGTAACAGTAACACATGGGCAGAATCTGGGAGGGGAGATGTGAACATTCTCAAAAGGGGGAGACCCATATACCATGTTCTGTGAACTGTTCTGATCCATCTTGGAGCTCCCATGGGTCCTGGACTGATAAGCACACATTTTGAGGTCTCCTTCTCATGGTTCACTGGGCTGCTTGCATTCTCCCCAACCCAGCAGCCTGGACCACAGACCAGTTTCAGGTTGGAAGGGGGTCTTAAATACCTAACTGATTCTTTAAAAATACCATCATAATACATGCTCATTGCTGACTAAACAGGGAAGAGCCTTAGACAACCATGCACAACCTCATTCTTTGCATCAAACCTGTAGTAGTTGGTTAGATTCTTCATTTTTACATAATGGGTCTTATATCCAGATCACTTGACACAATGCCAATGCAAAAAATCCACTCTGTAAGTGCCTTTGGTGTATGATGATGCTAGCCATGGGCACCTCTTAGCACAAAGCTTTCTGTCAGACTTTATAAAACAGCTCCTTCTAGTGGTCACTGTCAGACTGACATATTGGGAATATCTTTTGGCTTCTTTCTTTGTTATGGAGTATTAAATGGAATGGATATATAAAAACTGACAAGCTAGGATGAAAATATGAATAGGGCGATACAAAGGAAAAAAGTTCTAATATATGAGACAGCATGGATGAACCTTGAAGATATCATGTTGAGTGAAATATGCAAGACACAAAGTACAAATAGTGTATGATCATACTTTTTTGAAACAATTAGAATATATATATATATATCTGAAGATGGTTAAAATGGAAAGTTTAGCTTGCATAGGTGGTAATAGAATAAAATACTTTTAAAATCCTTGAAACTGAGCTACACACACAGTGAATCCTATGTTAAACCAGACTCAGTATAATTATAGAAATGTTTCATCAATTGTAACAAATAAAATATACCAAAGCAAAATGTTAATAACTGTGTTGTGTATGGGAATGCTGTATTTTATGCATGATTGTTTTGTAAACCCACATAATAAAAATATAGGTTTGTAGAGAGTAGGATCACCTTTATGAAGATATATTCTGTCTATTTTTTAAAGTTTCACTCAGCAAAAGTCCATCAAGTAGCTTGTAATAGTTTTTTGTCATGTAGGAAGTTACCATAAATATAATGGTGTTCTACTGGGTATATATCCAGAAGAATTGAATGCAGGGACATGAACAGATATATATGCACACCAATAATCATAGCAGCATTACTCAGTATTGCCAAAAGTTGGAAACAACCCAAATATCCATCAACAGATGAATGGATAAACAAATGGTGGTATATACATACAATAGAATATTACTTAGCTGTAAGAAAGAATGGAGTATTGACACAAGTGATAACCTGGATGAATCTTGAAGACTATATGTTGAGTGAAGCAAACCAGGCACTGAAGGACAAATATTACATGACCACACTGATATTAAGCAAATTGAACAGATTCACAGAGATAGAGTCTGGAAGATATGTTTAAAGGAGATGGAAAGGAAGAAGGTTGTGAGCCAATGCCCATATGGGCAAAATCTATGATAAGGTGGAAATGTGTATCTGTGCAGTGGATGGGCATGACAATGGTGCAGTGATACTATTGGTTTTCATAGTGCTGGTTTGTGAGGGGGATGGGTGGGGAGGATGGGCTGAACTGTCCATGGAACTGAGGAAGGTTGGGGGAGGGAACAGGTGAACTCGGGGGTTTGTGGGAATGTAGTTGAAACTACAACTTTGGGGCTCTTCTTTTGACAATGTGACAGGGGAGGGTTACTGGTTTAAGGTGTTGGATGTAGGGGGCATGCAGAACAGGGCACATTGGGGCAGGCTTCTAGGGAGGGTATATGTGTTCATCTTATCATAATGTGTTATATCAGTGGGTTAAGGCCCACATAATGAGTAGGAAATTGTTGGACTCCATCCTGGGGAATCCTGCTATGTTTTCAAATTGAGGGGGGAGTCTCTTGAGAGCATAGGCAGTGCTTAATAGGGGAGGACAGGGCAGTAGGTAAAACCCTCAATGTTGTTGTAAGTAACTATTAATCTTGTTCTCAAGGATTGAAGCTTGGTGGATGACATGGGTCCCAAGGTGAGGGGGAGGAAGGAATAGAATAGATGGAACATGGGAAATAGATGGAATTGTTCTACATGATCTTGAAATGACAGATACAGGCCATGTTAAATTTCATCAAAATTTATAAAAGTATATGCTCTGAAATGTAAATCATAATGGAAATCATTGACCACGGTTAGTAGCAATATTTCAATATTTGGACATCAATGGTAAGAAATGTACCTTTCACATGTAAAATGCTAATAATGGAAAGGGGAATGGGGGAGGAGCTTGGGTATATGGGAATCCTCTACATTCTATGCATAACTTTTCTGTATCTTAAATATTCTTTGAAGAAAAAAATGAAAAAAAAGCAATGGGTGAAAATAATGGAAGAAATTTCACTGTACATACAAAACAACAGATCTTACAGTGATGAAAGACATAATGTCAAATTGTTTTATTTTTAATTTTTAATTTTTAATTTATTATTTCAAACTTATTTTTAATTTTTTTGTGTTTTATTTGTTATGTTTAAAACCATCATTGTTATTTCATTTTCTTATTAATTGTATTTGGTGGTTTTGTTGGCTTCATTTTGGAAGAAGTTTTGAACCACAGAATAGTCACAACTGTGGCAAGGGAGGATCATTGGTGTGGGGTGTCAGTGATGTAGGATGCATGGAAGTAGGTTCACCTCAGGCAAACCTATAAGGCATTTGAATGTATTCAAGCATTCATGGGACATTATCACAGTAGGTTGAGATTCAAACAATAACCTAAGAATATTGAGTTCCTGTCCTGGGGATCTCTGCCACATTCTCTAATGGGACAGCAAGAATCCTCTGAGTACAGAGGCAGTGACTAGTGAATAAGTATGGACCACTGACAGGTCCTTGATATTGATGAATGTACTTATGAACCTTTTCTTTTGAAATTGAAACTTAGGCTAGTATTATATGATGCTTAAGAGTTACCTATTGAGAGCCTCCTTTTTGCTCATGTGGCCTCTTTCTAAGAAAAACTCAGCATATAAATTAATTACCTTTCCCCAACATGGGACATGACTCCCAGGGATGAGACTCCTGGCACAGAGGAATTACTACCAAGCACCAACTAACAATTCAATTGGAAAAAGACATTGACCCAAAATGGGAAAGGGGAAAGACAAATGAGTTTATATTGAAAAAAGACTTCAAACTGTATCTGGAGATCATTACAGAGGTTATGCCTATGTACATCTCAGAAGGATCTCATTGACTGACAAAGTAAATATTGCTTCAAATAGGAGTGTTCCTGAGACCTCTGAAGTCATCCAGACACTATAGGCAGGGCAGACAGCTCAGGAGTTTTACACCCTGCCAGTGGGCCCTACTTTGGAATTTATGTTCCCCTGCTCCACACACCTGCCATTTCTTCCTATTCTTGTAATACTATTTATTAGTTTCTTATGCCATTTTATTAAGGTATACTCCCATATACCTTAGTCTATCCAAAACCTGAAAGGAATGTTTTTTTTATGAAACAGTTAATAAAATCTTTAAGGTAAAATTGTAAATTGAAGGCAAAAAGAGTTTGAAAGAAATAATAAATTTTAAAAGACAGTGTAAGGGATACTTGAGTAACCCCAAAACACCATGGCAGTGTCCTACTATGGATGCCAATACCTGGCAGGATCCTTGGCTAGTGAGTGGCAGTCATAGACATGGAGCTAGGCAGCAGACAGTTCTGCATGGCAGCAGCCAGTGGCTGCTGATGGAATGGCTCATGCATGGCTGGGCCAGGGATCAGGGATGAAGACTGCAAGGCCTAGCTCAAAATGTGTGATTTCTAAAGTACATCCCCTGGGGTGGACTAGACATGAACACACAAAGAAGTACCTAGGCTCCTGGTGTGTGTGTTGGGGGGAGGGATTACTTAAGCCCCCTGGGTTCCTACAGATTCCTGGAAGAACCAGGGTCAACACTGTTGACAGCACCCAGCCCTTTGCATTCATGAAAATCACCTAAGCAAATGACTTTGGAGCTGTCCCAGGGGAGCCTGCATGTAGTATAACAATGGGCACCTGGTGTAAACCTCACTCCAAGAAATCCTCCCATAGGAACATGACAGAGTCTCCACAAAACTCCAATCCTCTGAAGGAATGGAGAGGGTAGCATTACACAGGCAGTGCTGTGGCTTCTTGGGTGGTGGCTTTTAGCTTACTAAGATCCCTATAGAACTGGGTCACAGACTTGCAGAAGCACAGATCTCTCCACAATGTGCCAGAGTTTTTAGGAAAATGGATCTGCCAGTCTTGTCTAGTTGTTAAAGCATTCCATTGGGAGAAAGGAAACTGGAACTTCAGGAATCTGAATGCCCTTCTACACCTGGTGGAATGGACATATGTTATAAAATCAAGAATACCATATATGCTTTTTGGGAGAAACAGAAAGAAAATGAAGGGTAATTGGCAGAAGGAATATTCAAAGATATAATAATGGGAAACTTCTCAGATATAATGAAAGGCATGTATATGCACAATCAAGGAGCACAGACAAACTCATAGAGAATAAAATCATATAAAAAAACATGCCCAGACACGTTGGGATCCCACAGGAAAATGCCATGGACAAAGAGAGAGTTCTGAAAGCTGCATGAGTAAAGCAATGTGTTTTGTCCATGTGAGTCCCAAAAAGATTAAGCAACAATTTCTCAACAGAAATCAAGAAGGCAAAAAGGCAAAGGAAGATGAAATATTCCAAGTGTTGACAGAAAATTATTCACTTCTAAGAATACTATATCTAGTCTGACTGCTTTTGAAAAGGAAGGGAAGATTAATATGGCACCCCCATATTAAAACAAACAAAAAGTCCTGTGGTAGTTTTTCACCACTTGGGCTGCCCTACAAACAATTTTAAGCATGTCCTTCAGACAGAAATGAAAGGGCACTCAACAGTGGGTCGAATTATATAAAAATTTAAGATCTCTGGCAATGTCAAACTTTCTTGTATTTATAAATATCAGTAATAATGTATTGGGTTTTTGGTATATAACTCCATATTTTAAAATGTCTATAATTCAAGTGTATAAAAGTAAAAGATAATCTATGCTTTGGGACATACACTATATGAGGATATAATATATAACAATTACAACAAAAAGAGGTAGTTAGAGAAGGGAATAGGAACAGTATAGGTGTATATGGATTATAGGAAATCCAATACACCACAGTCAATAAAGGATTGATTCTATAGACAATGGTGAACAATAAGGGAATAGAGGAATATAAAATATTAATGATAAGGAAAATACCTCAATGGTACATGGAAATTCTCTCTTTCCTGCAAGAATTTTTTTGGTAATCCAACTGCTCTAATAATATGAATATAAGGGAAACAACTACTAAAATCATGGTGAAATTTGTTTCAAGAGACAAATAAATTTTAGCAAATTTGTCTCCTACATAGAAGCTTGAGAACTTCTCAAAACTAAATGATCTTTCTGAGAGGTTGGGAGATATTAAGAAATGTGGTTTATTTTAGAATTGTAAACCATTCTGTGAACAAGGATTTTCCAGATGAAGACTACTGGATGTTACATATCTAATATAATGAAAATGTATTTCACACACACAAAAAAAGAAAAGAAGCTGTAAGGCAAGTTTAGTTGTAATATAATGCATTCTAAGAAATACACCATAGTAGCAGAAACATTTAATGGTTAATAATAATTCTGACATAATTGAATTCAGTGATGGCATTATTCTTATTTGTATGTTACAGCCCTAACTATTAGACCCAATATTCTCTAAGAATGACATAAATTCCAGCTTTGGTGATTTTATTTTCATTTA
>JAQZBX010113003.1:0-10143 GCA_029593785.1 Cabassous unicinctus | reverse complement strand
CCATCGGAAAGCAAAACAATAGATAGACATCAAGTCATATCACAGAACTCCACTGAGAGGATAACTTTCTTGTTATGCCTCAAAGGTCTTTGGATAACTGTTTTTTATCTAGAAAATTTCAACTATAATTTTAAAATTCTAGTTAACTTCTCTTTTGTTTGTTGAATTTAGATTATTACTCAGATTTTGTTAGCCAATTTAATATGTAAATTATCACTGACATTCTATTTCTTATATATTCAGACATATACTTTTAAATATATATATATACATATATATATATGAAAGATACTTAGATTACATAAATGTTACAAAAAATATAGGGATTCCAATATGCCCCACTCTTCACACTTCCCACACCCTCCCACATAAACAACATCCTTCATTAGTTTGGCACATTCACTGCAATTGATAAATGCATCCTGGGACATTGCCACTGAGCATGGACTATAGTTCACATTGTTGTTTACACTCTCCTCCACACAATTCTGCAGGTTATGGGAGGATATATAATGGCCTATATCTATCATTGAAATGTCATTCAGGAAAATTCCAAACTCATAAAAAAGTCCCTGTATTACACCTCTTTTTCCCTCTCCTTGTCCCCAGAGGCTCCAGTGGCCACTGCCTCCACATTAGTGTTGTAATTTTTTCCATTGCCAGATTCACAATACATCTATAGTAGAATAACAATAACTATCTCTAGTCCATAAAACATTCCCCAATCAAGAGGATTCTGGGATAGTGGTGCTTGCTCCACCTCTAATTGAGAGGGCGCTTAGGTCCCATAGGGCTGATGGAATGGACTATTCTGCTTGCAGTTACAGACACTCTCTGTTCCTTGGGATAGACACTGTTCATCTTCATCCTAGATAGTTGTCCTGCATCTGTCCAATGAACTTGAGAGTAGGTGTTGCAACTCCACTGAGGCTCAGGGACCAGCTGGCACATGGACAGCCCAAAGATTCAAGTCTTTTGAACATACACCTACCAACTCCAGCACTAAGTGTAGGTTCAAATACAAGGGACAGATGAGTCATATGTAAAGAAGCTGTAACTAAGTTAAACTGTCACTCTCAGTAGCACAATCTCCAAAGTGAAACCCACTGACAAGGCACAAAACTGCAGAGCTATCTGCTCTGACCATAGGGCCTATGTGCCTCCAGAACCTTCAGGAACCCCATTATTTTGGGTAGTATTCACTTTGGTGGCCTGTGAGATCCTGCTGAGATGTGTATAAGCATTTCATCTGGGATGACTGCCCAACTCATTTTGAAGTATCTTAACCATATTAACTTATTTGATGTTACTTTCCCCACTTTTATTCAAAGTCTATTTCTAGTTGCATTACTACTTGGTTCTTCGTAGTTATCCCTCAGTGCCAGGGAGTCTCATCCCTGGAGTAATGACACATGCTGGGGGGATGGTAATGCATTTATATGTGGAGTTTGGCTTAGAAAGAGACCACATTTGAGCAACAAGGAGGTTCTCATGAGGCAACTCTTAGGCAACCCACAACATTAGGCCAAGTTGCAATTTCAAGAGCAAAGGCTCAAAAAGCACAGTCATCAATATCAAGGGCCTATCAATGAACCATCCTTCCCCACCAGTCATTGCCACTGCACTTGGGGGACTGTTGCTACTCCATTAGAGAATGTAACAAGCTTTCCAGGATGGGAATTCAATATTCTCCCAGTTGTTGTGTGAATCTCAAATCACTGTGACAATGCCCCATTAACATTTGTACACATTTATATACATTATATGTATGTCCAAGTGAACTTGCTCCCATGTGAGACAAGACCATAAAGACTTTGGAAGATAACATAGGGAAACATCTACAGGATCTTGTAATAGGAAACAGTTTCATGAACTTTACACACAAAGCATGAGCAGTAAAAGAAAAAATAGATAAATGAGAGCTCCTCAAAATTAAAAACTTTTGCACCTCAAAGGAGGTTACCAAGAAATTAAAAAGACAGCCTACCTAATGGTAGAAAATATTTGGCAACCATATATCTGATAAGCACCTAACATATCCAGCATATATAAAGAAATCCTACACTTCAAAAATAAAAACACAAACAATTTAATAAATGGTCAAGCAACTTTGAAAGATACTTCTCCAAGCAAGAAATACAAATGGCTTAAAGGCACATGAAAAATGCTCAACATCACTAGCAATTAGGGAAATTCAAATCAAAAGTAAAATGAGATACTCTTACACCCATTAGACTGGTGACTGTTAAAAAAAATTACAGGACTACAAATGTTGGAGAGAATGTGGAGGAATGGGAATGCTCATCCACTGCTGGTGGTAATGTAGAATGGTCCAGTCATTCTGGAGAACAGTTTGGCAGTTCAAGAAAAAACTAACTGCAGAAATTCCATATGATCCAGCAATTCCACTTCTGGGTATATACCCAGAAGAATTGAAAGCAAGGTCATGAACAGATATATGTACACCAATGATCATCGCATCATTATTCACTATTGCCAAAAGTTGAAATCAACCCAAATGACCATAAACAGATGAATGGATAAACAAAATGTGGTACATACATTCAATGGAATATTACTCAGCTGTAAGAGGGAATCTTGTACTAAAACATGGGATAACATGGATGAATCTTGAGGACCTTATGTTGAGTGAAGCAAGCCAGGCATTGAAGGACAAATGTTACATGACCTCTTTGATATGAATTAAGCAAATTGAGCAGACTCAGCAAGCTATAGTGTGGAAGATAGGTTTACAGGAATTAGAAAGGGAGAAGAAGATTGTGAGCCAATGCCCATATAGGCAAAATCTATGATAAAGTGGAAATGAGTAGTTGTGCAGTGAAGGGACATGTCAGGGGTAAAGTGATACTAATGGGTTGGATGGTGCATGCTAGACAGGGTGGTAGGGTGAGGAGGGTGTGTTGGATGGTCCATGGATCTGGAGGAAGTTTGGGGGATGGAGCAGGTGAACACTGGGTATTGATAGGTATGTGGTTGAAACTACAATATTGAGAAAGCTCTTTTGGCAATATGACATAAAGGATTCCTGATTTGAGGTGTTGGACAGGGGAGCATTTGGGACAGTGCATCTGAGGCAGTCATTTAGAGAATGTGCAAGGGAGAGTTTTGTCATAGTATATTGTATCAATGGGTGGAGACCCACATAATGAGTGGGAAGAAGTTGGACTCCCATGATGGGGAAGCCTGATATGTTCTCAAACAGAGGGAAGAGTGTATCCTGAGAGCATGCATGGTTCCTAATAAGGGAGGACAGACTAATTTGTCAAGCCTTCAGCATTGTTTCTATTATCTATGAATCTTGTCCTGCAAGGAGTAAAGCCTGGCCATCATCCTGGGCCCTGAGAGGAGGGGAAGGGAGGAATAGAAAAGATAGAAGAGGGGGTATTTAGAGGACAATGGAAGTATTTTGAGTAATCTTGCAATGATGGATACAGGCCCTGTTAAATTTAATCAAAATTTTAGAAAAGTGTGAGATCTAAAATGTAAAACATAATGTAAACCATTGACAATGGTTAGTAGCTATGTTTCAATATTTGTACATCAGTTGTAACAAATACACCATCAACATGTAAAAAGGTTATTAATATGGGAAGGGGGAAAGGGGGAGGATTTTGGATATATGGGAGCCCCTTATATTCTATATGTGACTTTATTGTGACCTAAAATCTCTTTGAAAACAAAATGAAAAAAAGTAAGACACTTGTTTTAGATTTTCTAAATTATTACGTATTTTATTTATGTTAAACCTATCATTACTATTTCATTTTCTTATTCATTGTATTTGGTGATATACTTGGCTTCATTTTTGAAGAGGTTTTAGATCACAGAAAGGTTACACCTATGGCAGGGGAGGATCATTGGTGTGGGGTGTCAGTGATGGTGGATATATGGGAGGAAGTTCACCTGAGCAAACATATAAGTTATTTAAATGTGTTCAAATGTTCATGGGACATTGCTGCAGTGAGTAGCATATCACACAACCAAAAGAATATTGATTTCCCATCCTGGGGAGCTCTGCCACATTCTCTAATAGAACAGCAATAATCCCCCAAGTACAGGGGTAATGACTAGTGAAGAAGGATGGTCCATTGATGGGTCCTTGATATTGGTAACTATGCTTATGAGTCTATTTCTTGAAGTTACAACTTAGCCTAGTGTTGAAGGTGCCTAAGAGTTACCTATTGTGGGACTCCTTGTTGCTCAAAATTGGCCTCCCTTTAAGCCAAACTCAGAATATAAAGGCATTACCTACCCCCCAGCTTGGGACATGACTCGTGGGGATGAGCCTCCCTGGCACAGAGGAATTACTACCAATCACTGACTGGTGATGTAACTGGAAAAAGACTTTGAATAAAAAGGGGAAAATCTAAAGCAAATGAGTTTATATGGCTATGAGACTTCAAAGTGAGTTGGGAGGTCATCAGAGTGGTAATGCTTTCACGTCTCAGCAGGATCTCATAGACTGCCAAGGCAGATACTCTCCCAAATAATAGGGCTTCTGAGGGCTCTGGAGACACCCAGGTCCTATCGTCATGGCAGATAGCTCCAGAGTTTGGTGCCTTGCAAGTGTGCCTTACTTTGGAGTTTGTCTTCCCAAGTGAGAGATAGCAGGGCTCAGATATGACTTCTCTACACATGCCTGTTCTGTCCCTTTTGTTTGAACCTATAGTTGGTGCTGGTGTTGGTAGGTGTACATCCAAGAGTCTTGAATCTCTGGGCTGCCCATATGTCAGCTGGGCCCTGAGACTCAGTTGAGTTGCAACATCTATGCTCCATTTCATTGGACTCACCCAGGACAAATAATGAGGAGATGAGGATGGACAACCACCACATAAGGGAACCAAGAATGTCTACAACTTCAAGCAAGAGAGTGCCATCCATTAGCCATAGGGAATCAAAGAAACCTCTCAATTAGAAGTGAAGTCAGCATCACCATTCCTGAATCCTCAAGAATGGGGAATAAAATATGGATTAGAGTGTACTTAGAGGTATTCTGCTATAGACTTATTGTGATTTTAGTAATGGAAGCAATTATATCATGGATGTGAAGACAGTGGTCAATGGAGTTGCTGAAGTCAGGGAGAGGGAAAAAGAGTTGTAATAGGGGGCATTTTCAGGACATGGAATTGTCCTGAATGACAGATACAGGTCATTATATATCCTGCCATAACCTACAGAATTGAGTGGGAAAGACTGTAAACTACAATGTAAATTATAATCCATGCTTAGTGGTAATGCTCCAAAATGTGTTCACCAATTGCAATGAATGTACTACACTAATGAAAGAACTTGATAATGTGGGGGAAAGTGGGAGATGTGGGGAGTGGGTCATATGTGAAACCCTTATAGTTTTTATGTAGCATTTTATGTAATCTAAGTATCTTTTAAAAATAAATAAATAATGTATTTAAAAAAATTAAATGACTAATAAAATAAAATGGACAATTGAGTTTAGCTCTCATAAAAGGATGGATAAAATTATTAAATTAACTGAATTTAAAAAAAGTCAAACTTCATATTACATTTATTTGTTTACCATTTGTGTTCACTGATCAATATAAAAAACATTTATTAAAGTAGACTTCTAGGGAGTGAGTGAGTGTTCATTCTGTCATAATGTGTTTTATCAGTGGTGGAGAACTACATAATGAGTGGGAAGGAGTTGGACTTCCATCTTTGGGAGGACCGATTTGTTCAGAAATAGACAGGAGGGAGTCTCTCAAGAGCAAGGGCGGTTCCCAATAGGGGAGGACAAAGCAGTGTGTCAAGACCTCTTGTTGCATGTAACTATGAATCTTGTCATCAAACTAGTCAACCCAGGAGGTCATCGTGGGCCCCAGGGGGATGAGGAGGGAAGAATAGAATAGATAAAACAGGGGGTATTTAGCAGTCAGAGGAAATGTTCTTCATTACTGTACAGTGATGGACACTGCACATGGTAAATATTATCAAAATTTATAAATGTGTATGGTCTAAAATGTAAACTATAGTGTAAATCATTGACAATGTTTAGTAGCTATGTTTAACTATTTCTATATCAGTTATGACAATGCTACCGTCCACATATAAAAAGGTATTAATATGGGGATGAGGAATGGGGGAAGATGTTGGGTTTATGAGAGAATCCTGTATTCTGTGTATGACTTTGCTGTGACCTAAAACTTCTTTGAAAACAAAATGAAACATAGTGAAACACTGGGGAATGAGAGGGAGAAGGTGCCACAGTTCAGACTGGACACCAGATATAGCAGTGATGAAACACAAAAGGTCAAAAAAATTTTTTTAATATTTTTCATTTTTTTAATATCCCAATCTTTAATTTTATTTTATTTTTAGTTTTTTTTTATTTTTATGTATTTTATATCTTACATTTAAACTTATAATTATTATTTTATTTTCCTTTTAATTGTATTCAGCTATTATAATGGCTTCATCTTTGCAAAAGGTTTGGATCACAGAACGGTTACACCTGAGTAGGGAGGATCATTGGTGTGGATTGTCAGGGATGGGGGATGCAGGAGAGGAAGTTCACTTGAGCATAAATATAAGGCATATAAAAATGTTCAAATTTTCACAGGGCATTGTCACAGTGGATAAAGGATCACTTGATAAATTAGAGAATACTGAATTCTCATCTTGGAGAGCTCTGCCACATTCTCTAAGGGAGCAGTAACAGTCCCCCAAGTGCAGGGGTGGTGCTACGCACATCTCAGTAGGATCTCATAGAATTCCAAAGTGGATATCACTCCAAATAATGGGGTTCTTGAGGGCTCTGAGACACCCAGGTCCTATGTCAGTGTGGATAGCTCTGGAGTTTGGTGCCTTGCCAGTGGGCCTTACTTTGGAGTTTGTTCTCCTGAGAGTGACACAGTTGGACTCAACTATGTTTTCCCTACACATGGCTTATCTCTCCCATCTACTCAAACCAATACTTCATGCTGGAGTTTGTAAGTGTACATCCAGAGACTTGAGTCTTTGGGCTGTACATGTGCCAGCTGGGCTCAGAAACTTGGTGGAGCAGCAACTCTACTATACAGCTCATTGGACTCACCCAGGACAACTGGTGGGGAGATAATGATGGACACCAACCATCCCAGGGAATGGAGAAAGTCTGCAGCTGCAAGAAGGATAATCCCATCCATCTTCCCCATGGGATATAAGCCCTCTCTCAATTGGAGGAGGAGTGGACATCACCATCCCAGACTCCTCAGGATGGGGTGAAAAGCTCTGGACAAGAGTGGACTTACTGGTATTCTACTATAGGCATATTGTGATTCAAGCAAAGGAAGAAATTTTAACATTGATGTGGAGCCAGTGACCACTGGAGGCTCTGGAGGCAGGGAAAGGGAAAAGCAGTTGTAATACAGGGGCTTTTTCGGGACTTGGGAATCATCCTGAGTGACATTGCAATGGCAGATATAGGTCATTTTATACCATTATATAACATGAAGAACTGTGTGGGAGAGAGTGTGGTCTACAATGTGAACTATGGTCTATGCTTAATGGCAAAGCCCCAGGATGTGTTTATCAATTGCAATTAATGTGCCGCACTAATGAAGGATGCTTATGTGGGAGGTTGTGAGAGGTGTGGGAGGTGGGGCATATGGGAATCCCTATATTTTTTGTGTAACATTTATGTAATCTAAGTATCTTTTTTTAAAAATTTAAAAATTAAAAAAAAAAAAAAGAATAGATGATCTCAGCAGTGAGAAGGAAGAATTCCCCTCTCTATTTCAGCCAGCCTGCCCCTGGAGATTTCATCAAAAAACCTTCATAAGAGTTTCTAGATTGTTACCTGTCCTTTGGAATTTGAGCAAGCTCATCTCCACTGTCATTCATGTGAGCCAATTTCTATAATAAATGCCAAAATATTTACAGTATATGACACTTTTATTTCACTATAGAACTCTTGCTAATCCAAGCTCCAACAACTGACAAAAAATCTGATAAAAATAAGCATATATAGAAGACTTAAGCAATGCAGTTTTCAAGGATACCTCCCAGACATTTGTAGAACTCCATACCCCAAAACTTCCCATTTTACATTTCTTAAATGCACATTGGACTTGCTAAATAAACCATATATTGAATCATAAGGCAAACTTGTACGAAGTTCAAAAAATGGAAACCATTACAGGATATTTTCTTTGTTCTCAGGTGTCAATAAAGAGAAGGTAGGTATAAAAAATTTAAGTATCTTTTAAAAAATAAAAATAAATATAAAAAAGCAGAATCACTTGATAAAGTGGCCCCTCTTTATCTGCCTGTCTGTAATAGTGTGTAGAATAAGTACATTCATTCTTTGCACAAACACCTGGTGAAGATCTCAATTTTGGCTGTAGAGCTAAAAACAAGATGAACCAAAGACTTTGCCCAGTTTTAGTTTCCATACAGTGTATGTGGCTTAGCATAAACAGATTCCTTCAGAGACAATGTGCTATCAGGCTCTACTGCATAGAAATTAATAATGCTAAGAAGAGAGAAAATGATGTGGATGAGGCAATTAAAACCTTTTTCTGAGAAATACACATTCTTATTCTTAAAAAGATAGTTCAGCAAGTGCTGGCTGAAGCATACTTCATCTCCCTCCTCCCCTGAGACTACCAGAAACTTTCACTGTACCCTAAGGAATGCCTGGTCTGTCATCAGTGACACCTCTTACCAAGTCATTTCAAACAATTTTCCTATATTGCCTTCACTTCCTTGTCTGGCTATTCCTTAGAGTAAAAGCCTCCCATTCTGCACTGTCAAATGGTGGCATTTTTCCCTTCAAATGCCAAACAGGACACACCAAACAGGACTTCAAGGTATGTAGCTTTCTTTGAAGCTTCCAACAATTTCTGCCCCTTCTATCTGAAAACCATCAACTGAATTTGAAGCAAATGTCTGATGTGGCATCATCTAACAGTCCCCAGTGAATTTGAAGGAAGTGAATTTGAAGCATAGAAATTTTGACAAAAGACCAGGCACTATGTAATACCACGGTATTGCTTGTGGCTATTGAGGTGCCAGTGAGCCTAAAGTGTTAAATTTGACAGGACTTAGCAAGATAGTCCTCAGTAAAGTGAAAGTATTCAAAACAACTGTGGTGAGAGGTGAAGTGTTTAAAAGGAGAGTAATGGTGAGGTCAGGAAAGAATGCTTAAGTCAAGTTGTGGTTGTACTAGGGTACACTCTAAAGTGAAATCCCTTACCAGGAGTGGTAGGAAAATAGTGAAACATAAATGGATAAAATACAGGTGTAAACATGATGTCTTGTCAGAGCTACCATGATCTGAGAGAGAGAATACTCTGTTCTAAATAGAGTAAATATGGTTGCATGGAGAGAGGATCTTATAGATGAATATTGGAAAATGGGAAAAAGTTAAGCCTTTAAACAAGGTAGGAAAAAAAGATGAGGAATTAAGGCAAAATTGCAAGTAAAAATTTCTGTAAATGTGAAAAGCTCATTTTTACTGGAAGATGAAACTTAAAGGTAAGCAAATTTTGTTAAATTTGTTTATAAATCAAGGAAATGTAATTCAGCAATAATCTTGCATAATCAGAATTGTGTTACAGAAAAAATAAGGAGGAATAAGTAAAAAATACATTTATGTGGGGAGAATTTAGAAGCAGGGATTTCTGGAGCATTGAAATATTGCAGTACAAAAAGTTTCCAATTTTTAAAAATGACAGCTCAGCATTTTGAAGAAAAACTGGAATTATGACCTGGCAAATTTGTCATCTAAAAGCAATATAATGGATAGAATACAGTTATCACCTATTAATATTCTGCCTTTTCTCTTCTTAGATCAACCAAATTGAAAAATCTGAGAAAATATTATTTATTAATAAATTACGAAAAATTCTTATAATAAAATATATAAAATTCTCTAATAATTCTATATATACAGTGTTCTCAACTGAATCAGACATTTGAAAGTCAATAAATTACTTTTAAATATTTACCTTTTCAAAAGTGAAGGCCCTGAAACAGGAAATTTATAAAGACAGTTCAATTTTATTAATGAAACATCATTTAAAATTATTTCAAATAGTGTAATATACAAATTTAATATTGAACATTGATAAGTAATTTTACTTCTGCTCTAAAAAATATATCTGAATACATGTGTTAGAATTT
>JAQZBX010113002.1:0-10160 GCA_029593785.1 Cabassous unicinctus | reverse complement strand
AGGAAGCGGGGAGAGACAGGGGGGAGGGAGGAAAGCAGGCCTGCGTGTCTTTCTTGGTCCGTCTGACTTTTCCACCCCTGGTTCTGAGACCAGAGACAGCATTTCCTGGAACCCCCTCCTGTTTCTCACAAGCATTCACACACCTCCCCCATCCCAAACCTGCTATCTGGAGCCTTCATCACTGTCAGGAGAGCCCCAGAGAGCAGAGATGCTCTGAGACTTGCTATGTGGAGGCTGCTGATGCCTGTCGCGTGGAAGGAGCTCCCCCAACATCCCACCCCCACCCGCACCCCCAGGGCTTGGCTCCCCCCACCCCAGAGGCTGAGCACAGAAGGAACAGAGCCTGTTGCTTTGTGGTCTAACTGTCCCCCAGTGTGCAGTCTGTTTGTCTGCCTGTCTCTCACACACAGACCCTCAGGGAACAAGCCACTTTTGCTGCATTTGTAATAGCATCCTCCCTCCCTGCTGCCCCTCAGAGGCTACTGGTATGGACGGTCCCCTCGTCTTCTGTGCTCCAAGCACAGTCAGACGGGCGAGGCAGGTGTGCAGCAGCCCCAGCTCCAGGCCAGGGCCGACTCCCAGCGGGGCAGCTGGCTACCCAAGGGCCACAGGGCTGGTGGTGGGAGTGGATGGCAGGGGGTGCAGCTCCAGGGTCACCTCCTTGGCCCCATATGCCTGACTGGGAGCCCAAGAGCCGGGGCCACCCTGCGTCTTCCCGGCCAGGCGGGGCGAGCCTGGTCGTCAGAGGCAGGTCTGAGCCCCTGCCTTTCCATTCCCCCTTTCTGCCCTTCCCTGCACTCCCTCCAGCGTCTCTTGGCCAGATGCACCCACCAACCTGAACATAAGAATAGCAACCCCACTGAGGGCCTCACAGGCATTACCCCATTACTCCCAGCAGCCCCCACTCCTCGCCTCAGGCCCTCTGCCTCAGTCCCACTGTCCTTCCAAACCCCACACACAGAATCCTCGTTTGTGCTGGCCGCCCTGTCATGGGCCACGCCAGTCCCGCTGCCGGGGCTGCTGCACTCAGTCTCTCCGCACCGGTCCTCGTCTGTCATGCCCACCACAGTCTTTCTGAGCCTCCCACCCCTCCTCCAGGAAGCCCTCCTGTCTAAGTCCATCTCCCGCTGGGATTTCCTTTGCTTACTCCACATCCCCTCCCCATTGTGTGGAGGTCCAGTCATGGTGGAGCCTGGCCCACGTGGGGCCCTCCAGCTCTCCATGTGTCCCCCATAGGGGCTTGAAAACACTAATTGGACCCCACATGGACCCAGGATTACTTGCATCTAATAAGAGGCCCTGTTCCCACCAGGAAGATTCCCTGAAACAAAACAAAACAATAAAACTCTGTCTCCCCAGCACCTAGTCTGGTACTTAGCGCACAGTAGGCACGTGAGAGATGCCGAACTGAATGGAGGGCATCTGCCTGCTGCTGCTCCCCCACCCCACTGAATGTCTGTCTGTGTGCGTGGAGGCGCTATGGCGACAGGAGACACCCAAATGACAAGCTAGACAGACAGATTCCTCTCTGCTGCTGTGCGTGGATTTATGATCGCGTGCCACGCTGCCAACGCTGCTTAGTAACACTGCCCCATGTTCTGCCCCCGGTTCCCATAGCACTGGGGGCATTTGTCCACATGTAAGCAAGGACCACATTTTGCTTCCTGAGGGGTCTGAGCAGGGCTGGTGGGAGACTTTGCCATAGGGAGGTTTGGAGCTGGGCTGAGGACAAAGAAGCAAGAACTTTCTCAGAACCTGAGGTCTCCAGAGAGCAGGCCCAGGGCACTTAGGTCCCCAAACAGGGGTAGAGGGCCTTGGTGGCAGCCAGGGGTCCCCTTCCAGCCGCTGCCCTGGTTCTGCTGGGTTATGCGGCAGGAGTAGCCAGGTGAGGCAGAGGTGGGCAGTGGGCACCAGTGGGGCAGGGGGCAGGGCCCATTGCTGGCTCCCCAATGGGATCCTGCCCTTGAAGCCACACCCTGAGCCTCCAGATCCCCATGGGGAGGGCAGTCCTTCCTCCCCAGATCGGTGGGCCCCATTGGGCCTCCCCGTGGGCACTCCTGCCAGCTGTGAAGTGCCTGCCAGCTGTGAAGTGCCTGTGAAGTGCCTCTCCCTGGAGAGGCAGGGCATGGGTGCACCCCGAGAAGCAGAGCAGGCTGGAGGAAGGAGCACTGAAGTGGAGGGGGCAGGAAGCCTGGGGTTGGAGCCTGGCTCTGCCACTTCCTGCTGGGTGACCTTGGGCAAGTCACACAATCTCCCTGGACTTCCATGTCTTCACCTGGAGAGTACCCTCCTCAGAGGACCACAATGGAGAGTTATTGGAGACGTTACTGTGCAGCAAGGGGCCTGTCCCACCAAAGCTCAGTAAGTGGGATCTGCGGCTCTCATTGGTGAGGTGTCCCCCCAGCTCCAGTGGCCTCCCCAGGCTCCCCTCAGCTTTAAGCCCAGCCACCACTCAGGGCCCACCCCAAGACCCTCATCCTCCATGAGGCCTTCTCTGGGGGCCAGCCCTCCCCCAGCAGCTGCTGCGTCCTTGTCTTCTAGAGCAGGCTTCTCAAAGCAGCTGCGGGGAAGGACCACGTGGATTCAATGTGTGGCAGGCGGGCATGTGGATCTATTGTGCCCACTCACCATGCGAGCTTGAAGGCATCTCAATTGGTCCTGTCCAACACAATAAGTAAGACAAAGGCTGGGCTGTCACGTATCAGTTTCCAAACACTTGTTCTCAATGTTTGCACTTACCACGTTGCAGGCCAGTGGCCAACGCTTTGCAGCCCAGTACCAGTCCTGACCACACTTGGAGTGGTGCGGGTCTGAAGCCCTCTTTTGGGGCCTGAATTCGAGTCCCAGGTTCACTGCTGGCCTGAGTCTCCTTGCCCTGCCATGCTGCCTCTGCTCCAGTGTGCTGTAAGGACTCCAGGACGGCCGGGAGGGAAGGAAGCCCTCTGGGTAACTCAGAGTCTTACTCCGCCGGCAGGCTCCGAGCAGGCCCTTACTGCTCCTCGCTCCCCACCCATCTGCCTGCACCTCATCAGCCAGGAAGCAAGGGAGCCCTTGCCCGTGGTGGGCTCACCCCAGGGCCCACGTCCACTCTGCCCCTCGTCCCTGGGCTCGCCCGAGATACAGGAGCCAACTTCTCCAGTGCTCCAGGACCTGCTCTGCCTCCTGCCTCTGAGATGCCCGCCCTGGGGACAGGCCGTTCTAGGGCCCGAGGCAGGGTGAGGCCCAGCTCGCTGAGTCTGGGGAGAAGGCCTGGGGCGAGTTTTCCCAGCGCTGCCGCCTACCGCTTTGGCAGCATCGCAGGCAGGCACCTTCCTGCAGTGGTGGCTGGCTGGCTGCACTTGCATCTCCTGCGCAGGCACCCTGCACAGGGAGGAGGCCCGGAGCATGCTGGCCTGGCAGGACCCCCATCTGCCCGGCTGGCCACGGAGTTGCCCTCGCCAGGCCCCAGCCTTCTGACCAAGGCTGGGAGGAGGGGAAGTACTGGCTCAGGGTCTCACAGGGCACCTGTGAGGCAGAGTGATGTCGAGCGGCTCCTCCTCTCTTGAAGACCCCTCCTTCTTGCTCTGCCCTTCTCCACAGGGCTTGTTCCATCCTGCCTGCCTAGCCCCCCCCGACCCCCCACGTGATGGGCAGGCAGGTCTTCAGAGCTGGAAGAGAGCTTTGAACCCTTCTAGCTCAGGGTCTCTCAGCCTTGGCGCTCTTGACATTGGGTCCAGATAATTCTTTGCTGCCCTGTTCATTGCAGAATGCTCAGCAGCATCCCTGGCCTCTACCCACTTGATGCCAGGAGCACGCTCCCCCCAGTTGTCACAAAGAAAAATGTCTCCGGATATTGTCAGATGTTCCCTGGGGGACAAAAATCACCCTGACTTGAGAACCACTGCTCGAGTTCAGTTAGCTTCAGTTCAGAATCACCTGGAGAACATTAAAAAACACCTAGATTCCTGAACTTCGCCTTAGACTATGAACCTGGAAAACAGACTTTTCTGTCTCCCAGATGCCAAGCATTGTCCACAAACCCTGACCTTGTCTAACACACTTTTTTTTTCAGATTAAGAAACAGAGGTCAGGGATGTTGCCTCTCTTATGGAAAATGATATGATGTTCCTAATCTCTGCCCTAAATCCACTGCTCCGTGGGGTTTGGTGGTCCAGCAGCCCCTTTAAATGGACTTGTGGCCTTAGGAGGTAGTCGCTTCTCCCAGAAAAACAGCCCAAACTCTTCAGCCTTTTCTAATAGAGCCTAATTGCCAGCTGTCAATTTCAGTCTCCCTTTTGGGCCCTCTTCACATTCCCTTCTAAATTGCAGCTTATTAAAGGACATCCTTTTTTTTCCTTGCTGCTGAAAACCCCCTCACTTTACACTTGCCAGAGAGCAGGCTGAGCTGGGAGCACAGCTGAGTGTCGCCTGCGTAGCTGGAGTCTCCGCGGCTGCCCCTGACACCTCAGCTCTGTCTCCTAGAGCAGCAGGTGCCTCCCTACCCCCACCCCCAGGACGGCTCCCCAGGGCCAGGGGGCCCCGTCAGAGCCCAGGCAGTCCCCACTCCTCTGTGAGCCCCTCCCCCACTGATGGTCCTGCTGGTACCTGCGCCCCAATTCCCACGGCCAGTTCTTGGGCAGCCAAGCCCTGGTTAGGAGCCTGAGGGCGAAAGGCAAAGAAAACCTGCCCACACATGTTTTTTTGAGGATTCGTGCTTGGGAGGAGGGAGGCAGGACAGGCGAGGAAGCAGGCAGTCCTGCCCAGGGGAGGGGCACAGACCCGATCTGAGACCCTTCAGGGGCTGCGGAAGCCGTCTGGGCATGTTCCCATCTCTGGAGGCATCGGCTGGGCAGCTGTGCAGTGGGAAGGGTTAAATGAGAAAGTTCACAGGGCCTGGCTTTGTGCAAGTGGGTGTTTTTAAAAAAGAAGGACAAAGAAAAATCTAGGCGAGGTTAAGACAGAGAAGGCAGGTGGGAGAGAGGCTGGGAGCCGAGGGGGCACGGGTTATGAGAAAATCAACAAGTGAATAGAATCATATCGAGGGAGTGGGGAGAGAACAAATGCACGAGGCAGAAAACGAGGGTGGACAGGGGTGGGAGGCTGGCAGTGCCCCGAGGCACCGTCCCCCTCTTCCGAGGCCACAGCAAGTAGCATCAGCCACGGGGATGCTGGCTCCGCTTTCGCAAGGGCTGCCAGATCCTGGGAACAGGGAAGTGGTAAACAGAGTGGTGGTGGAAAGGCACCCTGGATGGGCCAGAGACCTCTCTGGGCAGAAGGGCCAAGTGGGGCAGAAACAACTCATGGACTAATCGCTACCATAACTGCTCACCGAGTGCCTGGCTCCAGGCTGTTTTAAATGCAGGACCTTTAGGGTGTAAATATTTTATCCTCATAAGCCCCAATTTACAGTCAGGGAAACTGAGGCTCGGGGAAGTTAAGTGATTGCCGCAAGGTCACACAGTAGAAAGGGGCAGATGAAAGATTCAAATGTGGGTCTTTCTGGCCCTGAAGTTAGATGTCTGAATTTTGACCCCCTTGTTAGTCCTGGAGTCAGAGCATCTTCAGACCTGGAAAGGAATATAGAAAATACAGTGCTCACCTCGTTTTACAGATGAGGAAACTGAGGTAGGGGAGGCGCAAGGAGTGACTTGTCTATAGTCACAGAACAAGTTTGTCAGAGTCGGGACAGGATCCCGGCCCTGCACTTCCCACCCCAAGGACTTTTTCTTCAGCACTCCCAGCAGGAAGCAAGGACCTGGAGTGGGAGGGAGCTCCTGCTGGGTAGACTGGGAGGAGAGATGGAAAGAGGAAAAGAGAAACAGGAAAATGGGGACAAAGAAGCGAGCCCATCAGAACGTCCTGGTGGAGATCACTGCCAAGTCTCATAGTCAAAGGGGGCAGGAAGTGAAAACCCATCCATTACTCATTAGCTCATTGGAGCCTTCATTTATTCAATCAGAAACATGTATCGGGGTGCCTACTAGTGCCAGGCCCCACTGAGGGTACAAAAATAGCCAGGCCTAGGCCCTGTCAACTGGAGCTTATAACCCCCTGTGTAAATGGGGGTTTCCAAGGCCCTTGCTGCCCCTGGGGTGGGTGACGCAGGCAGCCCACTGGCCTTAGCCCTGCTATGGGGCCTCCTTAAGGGAGCAGTGGGGTAAAGGGGGGCGGGGGCAGGGCAGAGGCAGGGCACACCCTGAGCCCAGGTCCCCAAGGGGGAGGCCTGGAGGCTGGGAACACCCAGGTGTGTGCCACCCCCACCCCTTAACTGTAGGCAGATTTTCCTTTCCATTTTTTTTCTCTGTACAACAATTTAATTAAATGTAATAATAAATTATTTCTTGTCTGCTTAGAATAATCTTTCACTGCTCACCCACTTTTGGGGGAAGCATGTGCTCTTTGCCTTGAGGTGGGGGCAAGTTTTGTTTGTCACAGAAAGAGGCTGAGGGGAGAGGGGCTCCAGCTTGGGGCAGGAGGCGGAGGGGCTGCTCAGGGCATTGGGATGGCTTTTCTCTGCCCTCTGTCCCAAGGCTGGTTTCACCTGGCTAGTCTTTTGAGTGCCTCTGCATGGATTCGGAAAAGGCACCTCCTGGGGGTCCCCACCCTCCCGGTGCTCAGTTTGCAATTCCAGCCCCCAGTGACCCTGCCCCTTGGCACCTCTGTGCGGTGCAGAAACCGCATAATTGCATGGGGGACCCTGCCCTCCCCATACTCAATCAGTCCATAACTGTAGATGCACTCCCTGTAGGCACAGACAGTTTTCTGAAGAGCTAATGTTATATTTCTGCAAATCAGATACCAGTTTTTTAAGGCAATGGAGGAGGGTCGAGTTTTAAAAAGAAATCTTGATTTTATGGCCCCACCCTTTTTCACATTTAGATTTTCTTTTCTTGGCGCTGCTAAAAAAAAACAACAACAAAAAACAAACCCAGGCTATACCTGACGCAGAGCAAAGTGGAGCCAGAGTGGTCAGATAGTGGGGTTGTGGCGCTCCCCCGGCCAGGACCCAGGAGGAGCCGTCCTTCTTGCCTCAGCCAGCAGGGGGCAGCGTTCTCTGGGTGCCGGCCCCAGATTCCTCAGGGAGGGTGGCCATCTTGGCCACAGCAGGGTCAGGGTCTCCCGCAGCCTCCCAGGCCCTGGCTCATCTCAGACCTCCTGAACTGGCTGGGCCCTGCCTCCACAGAGCGGGGGACCCTGGGCCTCCCCTCTCTGGGCCTCAGTTTCTTCTGCTATGGATGGTGAAGTCATGATAGCCAAGGAGCCCATCCTGACACTCGAATGTTGTGGCCTGTCAGAAGGCCCAGATCAATCCTTGATCCCCAAGACAGGTTTCTCCTGGGGGCCTGGGGACTCTCCCAAGCTCAGCCCATTGTGAAAGGAGAGGGAAGGACCTCCCCTTCTCCTTGCTCCTCATGAGCTTTCAGGAGGTGGGGGCAGCCCCAGGTGCCTCCCTGACACCCCTCCCTTCCTCCGCTGGCCCTCCAGGACCCTCCCCAAAAGGTTATTTACCAAATCATCCTGTCAAAGGAAATTGCACTTTTGTGCCTTAAAGACCAAACTCAGCTTCAGCAACGCAGTTATTTATGGGCTCTAATAAGCATTTTCTGGGTGCGATTAACCTTTATGCCAAAGTCACACTGGGAATTGGGATGGCAGCTTCAATTCCAGCCATGCTCTGTGTGGCCTGGGGGTTAGGGGCATGGGCAGCCACTTGAGCAGGTGGGAGCAGGTGGGAGAAGGCAGGAACAGGCAGGCTGTCAGACCATGCCCTCCCAGCCCCACCCTCGTCATGGCCCCTCTAGGGTGGTGCTTCCCTCTCCTCTGTCCATCCCTGCTTTCGGTGCCCTGCCCTGCCGCGGGCCGCCATCTCCCTCCCTGTTCATTCATCTTCTGTAAGATGCAGAATTGTTCTAGTCCTCATTCAGCCACCAAGGACAGTTGTGTGACCTTGGGCACCTTACCTACCCAGCTGTAGAATGGGGAGGATGCAGCCTGCCCCCCTGCTCTCTGCAGAGCAGTGCCCTCTATGTCAAGGACCCAGCGGGTCCTCGGGCAGGCATTTGAAGTGGGGCTCTAGGTGAGCTCCAGCACACCCTTGTCCTTTTCCAATTCAGTAATGGGGGTTTAGATCTTGGAAGAGTGGAGAGATGTGTAGCTGACACCAGCTTTTATTTGGGGTCTCGGGGCTGCCAGGCTAGTGTACAGAAGCGAGGCATTAGCTAGTGAGTGAGCCCAGCGCTCTGCCAGCTTTGGATTCTCAATGCCATTTTGGTTTTCTCTACTGGCTGTTGGAAAATGGCGGATCTCACAAAGTCTTGAAAACTTGATTTGTCAAAAAAATGGTTCTGAAAGGAGAGCTGGCAGCTAAGGCCGGCAGTGGAGGCAGAGGCAATGGAGGGGCCCAGGAGTGATGGTTTGGTTTAAGAGAGTCTGTCATGTCTAGCGCAGGCCTCTGCTGTGACCCCATTCATCATATGCTCCGGCCAGCACTTTTGCCCCTTTATGAGGTGCCATGCCTTGTTGAGAAGCCGAGAAAGCTATGAACCTGTGCAGGAAAATGGCTTTCATTAATTACAGGGTCTTCTTGGAGCTCCCCCAGTATTTTTGTGGACCCTAGATTAAGAACTCTCAGCTTTAGAAGGAAACATGAAACATACATGAAAGATTTGGGGCCCGTTCTTTCCAGTGCAATAACTGCCTATTGATGGAGAAAGAAAACTGTAGTGAAAAATGGACAGGAGATTGACCTAGGGTGGGAGGAAATACACAGGGAAACTCAGGACTTTTTATGGAGGCATGATGCAGGCATAAGCCAGAAGCCTTTACAAACACTTGCGCAGAGCAGGAGGTGGGGAAGGCACAGCCTCTGTCTGAGAGCCGACCTTTCCTGAGAGGAAAGGTTGGTTCAAGAATTTTAAGAAGCATTTTTCTTTGCATAATGCAAAACTGTTCCTCTGCCGATAGGAAATGACTCTCTGAACCATCACATCCAAGAAGGAGACGTAGGTGTCGGGGCCGGAGGCAGCTGAGGACAGGCCAGCCCTTGGCCCTCTGGCATTTGCTTTGGTTTTATGATGAGGCTGCTCCTCTGTGAACCCCAGAACATTAAGATGCAAGAGTAAGAACTTCTGGCCTAACTGCCATCGAGTTAGATTGTTAGGTTGCAAGTGCTGGGTACACAGGTGGGCTTCATGCACTTGAGAAGAGTCCCAGGCCTCCATTTGTGACCTTGGTGGACACCCAGGGTCTAGCCCTGATCCAGAGTGCTTTGGGGACATGGGGCACGTTGATGGGGTGATGGGCTTGCTTTACCAGGGGGCAGCCCCTGGAACTGGATCTCCAGGACTGCAGAGTTCAGCAGGTGAAGGGGTGGGGCAGAGGGTAGAGGAGGCACAGAGAACCCCATTGGCGAGGGCGTGGAGACCCCAAAAGGATCCAGCAGGTTGGGGAACTGATGAGTGATGCCGTGTGAACAGAACACAGAGTGTTTTCAAGGGGGACCTCCAAGGCCGAAGCACAAAGCACGGCTTAGGGATTAGATGGATAATGGCGAGTGGCAGGCAGCTGGGCTGATATTCGGAATAGTGTGTTTCGCGTGCGTTTCTTTGATTTGCCTGTGGCTGAGCCCGCTCCAGGAGCCTGATTTGATTCTGTGTGTGTGTGTGTTCGTGTGCGTGTGTGTGTGTATGTGTGTGTGTGTGTGTGTGTGTATGGATAGACGGAGAACCAGAGGTGGGGTGAGAAGCTGGGAGCAAGAGTTCCTGTCCCCTCTGGCCACCCCAGCTGAGCTGGCCCTGTCTGGGGACAGAGCAGGGCTTGGGTCCATCTGACTGTGCCGGCTGAGCAGGGCAGGGCTGTCGGGGAAGACGCTTTGGTCGGCTAGCAAGAGCCACGCTGGCTGGCCTGGGGGCTTCCTCCTCTTTCTGTTTCTGCGTTTTCTTTTGGAAAATGAAAGTAAAGATATTTCTCCATCTCTCTGGGGACTGTGAAGTCTAATTACTGATTAATAAAGTGTTGGAAGGTCCTTGGGCCAGAGAGATGAATGGGTTTGTTATAGTCACTCCTGAGTTCCTGGAGTAAGTTAGCCCCAGAGTGTTTGCCAGGTGCTGGGCACAGGGTGGGGGTGCAGGGGTGGAGCGTGTCTGGGAGCCTGGAGTTTAGTCCAGGACGTGACAGAAGAG
>JAQZBX010113001.1:0-10148 GCA_029593785.1 Cabassous unicinctus | reverse complement strand
CCCTGCGTGGGAGCGGGGTGGGGGCTTTAGGCAGCAGGTGGGAAATCCACCCTCTGTAATAAAAACACAGGGAAGCTTCACCTTTCCCTGCCGACCCAGACCCACATATGAACATACTCACATATCCAGCAAGAGACACACACATGTGCAGACATGCACACAAACACACACACATGCGTGTGCAGGGCCCACAGACTCCCAGGTGCTCATGCATCCCCGGAATCCACCCTCCCAGCCACATTCTGCTGATGGAATGCTGCAATATTTTTCTATTAAATGTTGCATTTGTTGTGCCTTTTAGTAGCTCCCCTCATTTAAAATGATATTATCCCCATAAATAAGCCTGGGCCCGAGAAGAGTGCCCGACTCCATCTCTCTTCCTAATTGAGACACTTAGCTTTGATTTGCAAGACGGCATGTGCAGAGCGGATTAATTTTCAATTAATGCTCCTGGGCGGGCGGTGGCGGGCAGCGTGGGCTGGCAGCCCGGTGGCCTGGGAACAGTTGCTGTGGGAGCAGGAGCCAGCACGGGTGGGGACCCGGAGAAGCCAGCCAGGGTTTGTCTCTGAGATTCCCTGCCTGGGCAAAAGAGGTCATGGGAGTGCGTGGAGAGGGCACACGGCAAACATTTGCAGAGCCAGGATCTAAGCCCTCGTCTTCTTGCCGGTACCGGAACCTTCCCCACTAGAAAGGATTCTTAGATTAATAATCGTGACAGCTACCACCTTTGAGTGCTTACCTTGTGCCAAGAGTTGTGCTTAAACCAGAGCATCTCAAACTTGGCTGTGCATGGGGAACCCCTGGGCATTCTATTGAAATGGGGGTTTGGATTCAGTGGGTCTGAAGCTTAGTTGCCTCATCTGTAAAATGGGGATAATCAGAATAAATACCTCCAAGGGTTGTTGTGGGAATGAAATGAGACAATGCAAGCAGTGTGACTGTTTCGTTTTCCCTCTCCTTCCTTCTCCTGCCCCTCCTCTTCCTCCTTCTGCATGTCTGCCATAAGACCGGTTGCCTCCCTGCACCCTGCCCCTAGATCCTCTGCCTACCAGCAGGAGACTCCTGTCCCACCTGGGGGTGGTTTCTCTAAGGTGTTTCCAGATGCCACTTGTATTCTGTACCAACGGCCTCTTTCCCCTAGGCACCTGTGTGTCTTCCGTGCCTCAGTGTGCTCAATGTCTTTGTGCCCTGGGAAACCCTCTGCTCCAATTGAAATGGGTAGGAAAGGTCTCACCTACCCAACACAGGCTGTCTGCTCAATGCATTGGGCAGCCACTTCCTGGTTCTGCCTTCAGGCCCTGGCTTGCAGCTCCCCTGGGCCTCAACCTCCTGTGGGTTTGGCTGTCCTCGTGAAACCCATCTACAACTGGGCAGTGGCATGGCTCAGTCCTCAACCCTCTGTCAAAGTCAAAGACATATCAGTCTGGGAGCTAAAAAGAGGGAAAACCACTTGAATGTTTGCAAAGGTCTTTTGAAAAACTTAAGGAAGATTCTATTCATAACAAACAGCATTGCATCTTAAAATCTTAGCTGTCCTTCCCCCCACCCCCTCTCTCTAATCACCCATCATCTATTTACCTATCTAGCATACAAGCTGAGGTCCCTCAACCTTCTCTCCTTCTCTTGGAGCTCCCCCAAACTCTGTCCCTAACGCAGTCTGTGCTGGCTCTGGTCGTCTAGAGGTTTCAAAATGGTGAGCCAACGGCATATTTTGCCCATAGACTTATTTTATTAGGCCTATACAATATTACATTAAATAAGAAAGTGGATAACTAAAAAAGTTCACATAAAAATCTGCGTTTCCAGCTTCACTTGAAAACTTGGCCCTGGCAATACTGGGCCCTGAGGGAGCCCCACGCGTGCATGGCCACCTCACTGCTGATTACTAACCCGGGGGCCCTTGCTCTGGTCTCCCCCTCCCCCTCTACCTCCTGGGCCTGCTCATTTCTCTGTGGCTGGTGACTCTGTCTTGTCCCTTTGGCCAGCCAGCTGCTGTGGCCTCTCAGTCTGCCCCTCACTGTTACCTCAAAGGCCGAGGAACTGGGCAGACCCAAACAGAAGCCTCCTGGGCAGGTGAGCAGGAGGAGAGGGTGGGAGCACGTTCCCATTTGTAGTTTTCCTCTGTGGCACTTGCAAGGTCATCCCCTGAGCCCAAGGCCAGGGTGAAGGCGCATAGCTCCCCTGGTCCCTGCGGGTGAGGGCTCCTCCTTTTCCTCCTGTCTCCAGGACCTCTTGCCAGTCCAGCTAAGAATTCCTTTTCTCACAGCAAACCATCCCCAGCTCAGAGCTCTCTCAATGAAGCAGGAGAATTTTCCAGAACCAGCATCTTCCTCTTTAAAATGGTAACACCTACTTTCCAAACTGCAGCTTCTTCCCTTGGCCTCACCAAGGTTTCTCTCCAAGACCCAGACTCCCACCTCACACCACCTGCTGTTGCATCATCGGAGCTGTCCTGCCCAGCATCAGAGCCTCCTCCCCGGCGTGGTGCAGACAATTCAAGGTCATTGACTTTTCAGGCCAACGCAGGGGAGATGGTATAGCATGGGGCCAATTGAGCAGACTCAGGCCAGGGGGCCTGAGAGGTCTGATTCTTCTGCTTAGCACTGTGACACTGATCTCTAAGCCTCAGTTTCCTCTGCAAAATAAGAATGATAACAACTACCTATTCTACTTCATAGGGGCATTGTGATGATTAACGAAATAAAGCATTTAGCACCTTGGTACTTGTTCTGGCAGCATCCATGTCATCCCAGACCCACTGAATCCAAACCCCCATTTCAATAGAATGCCCAGGGGTTCCCCATGCACAGCCAAGTTTGAGATGCTTTGGTTTAAGCACAACTCTTGGCACAAGGTAAGCACTCAAAGGTGGTAGCTGTCACGATTATTAATCTAAGAATCCCTTGTAGTGGGGCAGGTTCCGGTACCGGCAAGAAGACGAGGGCTTAGATCCCGGCTCTGCAAATGTTCGCCGTGTGCCCGCTTCAGCCTCTCTCCCGGCCTCAAGCTCCCCATCTGTAAAAATGGCGATGATGGTGCCACCCCTTGGAGCTTGGGAATTAAATAAGATTAAGCAGAAGGCTCTTCATACAGATTTGTGGAATGGGATTCTGAGATATTGAAGCTCTAAAAGCTTTTTTGCCCATGTTTTATATATTCTTTCTGCTATTCTCATTTTATAGGTGGAAAATCGAGGCACTTCAACACCAAGTGATTGGTCCAAGGCAATCCAGACGATTAGCTACAGAACTGGACCTCGTTCCCAGTTCCTGAGCCCATGGCCAGCGTCTTAGTTTGCCAGGCTGCTGCAACAAATGCCGCCCAGTGGGTTGGCTTAAACAACATGTGTTGGCTCATGGTTTTGGAGGCTGGAAGTCCAAAATCAAGGTGTCAGGATGACCACGCTTTCTCCCCAGTGCCTGCAGTGCTCCGGTGCTGGCTTGCTGCGAGGCTTGTTGGTTCTTTGCCTCGCCTCCCTGCCTTCCCTCACGTGGCCATCCCTCTCTCGTGTCTGCTCTTCGGGTTTCCACTGACTTCTGGTTTCTTCTTGTGTGACCTTCTCTGACTGACTGCATTCAAGTTTTTCTGCATATAAAGGATTCCAATAATAAAGTCTGGGGCCGACCCTGGTTCCATTGGGCCACACATTAACTAAAAAGAACATCTTCACCAGGCCCTATTTAGAATTGGGTTCACACCCACAGGAATGTGGATTGAGATGAAGAACATGTCTTTGTTGGGGTCCATAATTCGATATACCACAAGCAGTGCCAGACAGGCATGGGGTATGCAATCTGGAAGACCCCTTGGACATCTACATCAGTCAGATCAGGCCACAGCGAGGTTCCCTGGGACCCTTTCATCTGATTGACCCACCCCCAACCCCCAACTAAAACCATCCAAGGGTAACCTCTTGGTGTGTTATGCTGTTGGCTGTTTGCTTCTTATTTGTGTGTTGGGGTTGATGGTGGCTGCAGGCCAGGGAGGGGGTAGGGAAAGAAAAGGTGGGGCAGCTCTGGGATATGATGGGATTAAAACGTCCTCAGAAGCCATCAATCCATAGTCAATGGCTTGACTCTGCAAAGACCCAGTTCCTCCCTGGCTGAGCATGTGTCCTTCCTGGGGACGGTGGGCAGGAGGCCAGGCTGTCCTCCTCCTGGTCCTTGGAGGCCTGGCATTGGGCAGTGCTGTCGATGCTGCCTCCAAAATATTCCCATCTCGTTCCCATAATAGCTTCTGTCACCGCTCTTGACAGGCCAGCCATTAAGTCTTTGGCAAAATTGTAAGAATTATTAACATATGAGGTTTTATATTATTTGACAGCTGTCGGCGCCTTTAGAATTCACATCCTCCTGTCCCCTCCCTCCTCTCCTCCTCCCCACCTTTCTCCCTCCCCAGAAGGATGGGAGGGGCCTCTCAGCCACTAGGGATTGGGGAAGAGTCAAGCCCATTTCAAGCTTCACGCACACATCTGTGGAATGTTCCCTGAGGCCCCTCAGGCCCCATCTCTGGTCGTAACCCAGATCCTTCCTCAGCCGCTGCCAACCTCGTCCACACCTCTGGCTTTGACAGCAATGACTCCCAACTCACTGTCCATTTCCCAGCTCTGTCTCCTGAGCCCCAGGCCCACAGATGCATCTGCCTTCGGACATCTCTCTCATCAGAGGCTCCAAAGACTCCTTGCCGACCATGATCCAGCTAAACTCATCCCCAAGACCCCCTGCCCCCAGCACCCCCTTTCTTCCTCTGGAGTTTCCCACGTCTGTACCTTGCTCTACTATCCATCCAGTTGCCCAGGGCGGAAACTGGAGGCTCACCCCAGTCTCCTCTCTTCCTATATCCTCACAATCTGTTTCCTGAAATCCTCTGGACTCTGCCTTGTCTTCTCCATCCCCATTACCACTGTCCAGGTCTCATCCTCTCTTACTGGGCCACCACATCTGCTTGCTCCACTGGCTGGTGCCCTGTCCAGATCCCCTGGGACTTTCCCTTCTTAGTCCATGCCTGCCCAATCTCCAAATGCCTGCAGCCTGCTCTGTCCACCAGGGTGGGCAGGAAGTGCTGGGGAATGGATGCCCCTCCCCACGTCTCGGGGTTCCTGTCAACCAACTGCGGATGGGAGGTGATTTATAAGTACCCCAGCTCCTTCCCTCTTGGGTACGTGGGCTACACTGACCCCCCGAATTCCCAGTGGCACGAAGCTCCATTTCCCCATTGTAGGAGCAGGCTTGATAAAGGCAGTCTTCACTGGCTTCCTTCCTGCTCTGTTCCACTTCTCTCTGCCTTCTGGTGGTTCCTGGGATCACTTCTCAAATAAACCACTTGCGCTCAAATCCTTGTCTCAGAGTCTGCTCCCAGGGAAACCCAGACTCAGACAGGACCCCGTCCTCTGTCCATCTTGCACACCACAGCCAGGGTGAGCCTTGGGGCTCACACACTTGACTCTTTCCCTCTCTTCTCGGGATTGAGTGGACATCCTTAGTGCCTCGACTCTTGTTCCATCATGCTGCTGCCACACAGGGATGCTCTACCTATTGCTCAAGGACGGGGATCCAGAAAACCTGAATATATATAATACATTTCAAGAGTGTGTGCCACAGGATTTGAATCATCTGCTTTTTTGATACCTTTATTAGATAAGCTTGTTTTTACATCGTCATTGAAAAATAAGAGCAGGACATCAATGTCAAAGAGAAACACACTTCCAGATATCAAACTACATTGTAAAGCTTCACTAAAAAACTTGTATCAGTTGCTGCAGGAGTGAATAAACTAATAAAGCAGACAAGTCCAGTTTAAGATCCTAATATGTGATAAAAGTGACATTTCAAATTAGCTTTGAAAGTAAGAAATGGTGATGGACAATTAGTTAACTGTTTGGGAAAAATAGTTATTTTTATTATGTAAATTCTAGGTGAACCAAAGTGCTAATGTAAAAAATGAGACCATAAAAGAACTAGAAGAAAAAAGAGTGATTATCTCAGGATGAGGCAGACCTTCTCAAGCATGAAAACAAGGGAAGAAACTGCAGACCAGACTGTGAGAGCTGACAAAATAAAAATAAAAAACGCCAAAGCTAAAAAGCAGACCGACTGAAAATACATGGGCAGGATGAACTACAGAGAAAAAAAGAAACTGATGGAGTTGAATCAAATAAACCCCCATTTTTGTTTGCTCTAGACAACTGAAATCATGTACTTAAAATACCAGCAAAAGCTAGAACAAATCCTGAAAAGGCGAACATTTGGTCATCTGCTCATGAAAGTGCTTACCCTCATGGTCAGGAAGTTCTTCCTGGTGTCCAACCTGCATTCATCTTGCTGCAAAGGGAGCCTTTTCTCTCCATGGTCCTTAGGGGAGTGGGAGGCCTTTCCATGAAGTGACTTTGTGCCCTTTGTGCCTTGGGTGTCCAGGCAAGGAGGCCTCAGTGCGTTCACATGTTGGCAGACCACATGTGAGTCTGTCCAGGAGGGCTCAACCTTCTCAGAAAGACTCACCTGCTCTTCAGCTCAGACACAGGGGCCAACAGCTGGCTCTGATCTCATGCTGTCCCCATCCCTGTCCCCATCTCCCTCCTGATCCTACCTGGGCCTCATCCTAAGCCCCACACGGAGTCCCATCTGGACCCCAGTCTTGAGCCATCCCTGACTCCCACTCCACCCATCCCGGGAGGCCCCCCCTGGTCAGGTCCTGCTGGGCTGTGTGGCCGCTCCGAGCCGGGCCGGCTGCGCAGGGAACAGATGGGCTCCCTGTGGACGCGGTAGCAGCGTAGAAGCTAATCCACTTTTATCTCGTTATGGTGACAGCCACCCTGTTAAATGGAATGGACTATCGATTCGGGGCTCACTTCCAGCCTGAGGATTTTCCATCACAGGCCTGAGTAGAATAGGAAAAGCAACACTTATTAACTCGGGTGCCAGTCAGGGAGAGGCTGGGGTGGGGGCAGGGGCTGGGCGGGCGCAGGGGCCAGGGCTTCCAGGCCGGGTCTCCGGGGGCCCTGCGGACTCAGGATCAGACCAGGGTCCAGGGGAGCCCCACTTTACCTCCTCAGGTCCGACAGAGCGAATACTGGGGCAGAGACGCACGCACACAGATTAGCGTGCATACTCACTGAACAGACACACACGTGCACTCAGCCCTGACACCCCCCCGTGCTGACATGCACACACTCCCATCACTGACATACATACTCATCCAACACTGACACCCCCCAATGCTGACACACACATACACACAACACTGACACAAAACTCCCAACCCTGACACACAGACATACTCAATACCGACACAAACATACAACATGGCACATGTAAACCCAGTGCCGGCACACATGCACCCAACACTGAAACACATACACATCACATTGCCATTGGTACTCACACAAGGCTGACACACACATACACATGATGATGACACACATATACACTCATCACTGATAACATCACATCACATATACACACAACATTGTCATGTGGTTCACACATACACCCACCACTGACACATACACACAGTGCTGACACAGATATACACAGTATGCTGACACACAGAAACACACACACCCATCACTGACACACATTGCCAACGGACATTGACACACATATATGCACTGCACTGACACGTATCTACACAAACCCTTAACACCCATACACATATGCATCCATCCACACACATGTCCACCCAGTGCTGGCTAAATATACACACATATACACGTGGCACCCTGACACACAGAAACACATGCCACCATCACTGAAACACATGTACACCAAAGGCTGACACACCGAAACACACAATCTTGTCAAGGCTTTATATACACAACCCTGACATGCGTACATATCCAACACAGACCTACAAATACACATACACCCAAATCCGACGCACATAATCATCCAATGCTGACATGCACAGACACATCACACTGCACACATACTCATACCATGCTGATATATACACACACACATGACATGCTGACATCACATACACACAATGCTTACACTCATATACACCTGACTCTGATGCACATTCATCCACAATGCTGACACATTCTTGCTCAGTGTTGATACATATTTAACACTGATACATACACAAATACACAATCACTGACTCATATGTAATAAACATACCCAGTACCCACAAGTGTTCATACCCAAGTGACACATATGTACCATACTGACCACCTAATGTTGACAGATATTGATGAAACACAAGTTAATGATACACACATATAAAATACACATCTGTACACAATATTGACACACATATACACACACATATACCCGCTGGCAGTTTCCTTTGTTCATTTCCCCAGCCACAATGGAACACCCCTTCTCTACCTTCGGGCAGCTTTGCCTCTAGTGGGGGAGATGGATGCAAAAACAGACTGTATAACACACAATAACAACAGCTAACTTGTACATAGCACTTAGCATATACCCTTTGCTGTTCTAAGCTTTTTACATGTATAAACTTTTAAAATTCTCACAACGACCCTGAAGGTATGTACTATTATTAGCCCCAGTTTGTAGATGAGGGACCTGGGCACAGAGAGGCTAAGTGACTTGCCTAAGGCCACACAGCTATGAAGTGGTAGAGCTGGGATTTGAACCCAGGCACCAGGCTCCAGAGTCCATACGTATAACCTCTGTGTATACTGCTTTATCACATCCACATTGTGCCAGCACTGTAACAGACCCAGATCCTCCTGTACCCACAGCACCGACATAGTACATTTGGAATGACTCACCCTAGGGGGATCCACCCCTGCTTGCACCTGGCTGGTCCCACTTCCTGGAAGGACTGTGAGCGGGGAACGGAGCTGTCTGGGGACTTCACAGCGGCCTGCCTCCAGAGGGGAGGGGCAGAGGAGTCCTGAGCAGCCAGGGTGGGGTGGGCGTGGGGAGGAATGGAGGTGGGGGTGCTTTTCCAGAGGGAAGCCTGGGCCTGCTGGGTGTATCGTCCCAGGAGGGCAGCTCTCCTCTCCCCTATGCTTGTCTCCTCTAGTCCCCCTTGAGCCCCCGGCCTCTTCCTCTACCTGTGTCCTCAGACCTCCTTTGTGCACCCCTGCAATGATTGCTCTATGCAGCAGGAATTTCCCAGCATCCAGGGCAGCGAGTGGGCATCCAGGGAACTGCTTTTCTCAAATAGGGGGTAAGTGGACCTGGAAGCGAGGCAGCAGGAAGCTGGGCCTTGGGGCCTTTCTCCTTGGGACAAATTCTAGAAAGGTGCATTGGGAGGCTGCATCCTCATGATGAAGAACCATGTTCAATTCCTGCTCAGCTCCTGACTACCTCTGACCTCTGTGGGCAGGTCACTTAACCTCTCTAATCCTCAGTTTCCTCATTTGTAAAATGGAGTTAGTAAGAGCACCTGACACACAGGATTATGGGGAAGATGAAATAAAACGACACATGTCCAGTGCCTGGCACAGTGGGATGGGACATGGGGGCGCTCCTGCCCCCTTGGCTGCTGGGCTCTTGAGACCTTGGCAGCTCCTTTATTCCCATGGTGAGGTCAGGAAGCTGGAGAGGGGTTTTCCTCCTGGGAAGGAGTTTCACATCAGGGAGTGCCCCAGCTCTACTGGCACGGGTCTGGGGGTGGGTGGCCTGGGGATGGAAGGCTGCTGGAGAGGCCTGATTGGGGGCCAGATACCTGGCTCTCTCACTGTCTAGCTCTGTGACTTGGACATTCCTAGGCCTTTTTTGGGCCTCTTTCCTCACCTGTAAAATGGAGCCTGAGTTGCATGCTCTTCAAGGACCTGCCCCATTCTGATACCACGAGATCCTGGAATCCAGGGTCATTCACAGCCCCTGGGTAAGTGGCAAAATCCAAGTGCTTCCAGCTGCCTGCCCTCCAGCCCCATTTCCTGGAGCTGTGGCTTCATGGCATGGGGATGGGGGGAGGGGCCCACCCGTGACTCTCTCCTATGTAGGGCCTGGAGGCATCAGAGTCACACTCTGGCCAGGCCTTCCCAGGCATTTCTGGAAATTAGGATGGGGGCCTCAAACACTGAGGACAGTGGTTTATATCCAGGATCTTCAGGACCTGGGGCCTCATTGACTCTGCCCAGTGGCTCTGCTCTGACCCCACCAGTAAAAGTGTCTTCCTCCTCATGTCGGCCCTGCTGTTCCCTCACCTCAGCCCAGCTTTCCCCC
>JAQZBX010113000.1:0-10144 GCA_029593785.1 Cabassous unicinctus | reverse complement strand
TACAGAAAGAAACAGAAAGTTACGTCAGCTGCCATTGTCTAACATCTATCACTCTGTTTTTTGGTATGTTTGGTCCACTGAGAGTGAATCACAAAAATTTTCCAAAGTCAATCATTCTGAAATGGTTCAATTAAAAACTGTGCTACTTAGGTGGGTAACCTGGAGAAGACCTGGCCAAGTACACTCCAGGTTGACTTTGTTATCTCTTTGAGTCACTGATTTAAAATGAGAAAATTCAGTGTATTTCTTAGAAGCAAATGAATTTTACAGCAAAATTTAATATTCTTGGAGTTTATTGACAATGGGATCTTACATTTAAATTTAATCATATTTATCAATTCAACAAACATTCTTAGACTTCTGTTATGTGCCAGCCACTCTGCTTGGCAACAGATTTTCAGAGATGAAGAATATGTGGATTCTGCCCTTGAGGGATTTTTAGTGCAGTAGGGGTACATGGTCATGAAAGGTATATTATATACATTAATTCACAAAACAGCTATTTACTCAGCATCTGTTATATGCCAACCCTGAGCTAGACCCTGTGGAAATGGCTACCTCTCTCCAATTATGGAGGTTCCTTTCTAGAGGAAGAGACAGATGATAAAAAATTAAGTACGTTTAAGTACATTATGTACTTAATTATGCAGAAATTGTATACAGCATGAAAAATGCTGTGGTGTAAATCAACATGGTGATGAGATAGTAAGTCAGGGAGGCCATTTTTTATTGGAAAACCAGGGACAGTTTTTCTGAGGAGCAGGAGAGTTGGGACAAGACCATTACAGGATGTGCAGAGAAATACAAGTACCAAAACCAATACAGGAGCCAAACACAAAAGGACAAATATTGTATGGTCTCCCTAATATGAACTAAATATGAAAAATAAACACATGGAGATAAAATCTAGAGTATATGTTACTAGAAGATAGGATGAGGGCTGAGAAGGGGTATTGGTGCTTAATGTATGTAGAATTTTTAATTAGCTTGACTGTAAACTCGTGGAAATGGATAGAGTTGATGTAAGACATTATAGTGAGTATAATAAACACAGCTGGTTTATAAATGTGATTTTGGCTGAAAGGGGTAATCTAGAGACATAAATGTCAATTGAAAGAAAGTTAGAGGAGAATCTAGGAACTGTATAGCATAGGGAACCTGGGGGTGGATGAGGACTGTGGTAAATAGAACAAATACAAGAATGTTCTTTTACAAAATAGAACAAATGTATGTCACTATAACAAGGTGGTAAGGATATGGTGATGCATGGGAAAATACAATTAATGTAACTTTTGGACTATAGTTAACAGCAGTATTGTAATATTCTTGCATCAATGTCAAAGAAGGTACAAAATATCAATGTTAAGGGTCAATAATAGGGACTACGGGGTTTTTCTTTTGGACTAAGGAAAACATTATGGAGGTGATGATTGCACAGCTCTGTGACAAAGCTGAGAACCACTGAGTGTACACTTTGGGTGGATTGTACAAGGCATAGGACTGTATAACACAGTGAGCCATGTGGTAGACAATGGACTGTGGTTAACTGTACAAATATGAGATTGTTCTCTCATGAACTATAACAAACATATAATACTAATGCATGGTGTTAATAATAGGGGGGGTTATGGAAAAAATATACTAAATATAAGCTATAGACCATAGTTGGTAGTAATATTTTGTTGATATTCTTTTCATAATTTGTAACAACAGTGCAAGGGGTTGGTGGAGGGGTGATGTATGGGAATTCTGTGTATTATGATTGTTTTGTAAGCTCACAATCTCTCTAATAAAATATATATATATTAAAAAAAAAAAAAAAAAACAGTGAGGGAGTAGATGTAGCTCAAGTGGTTTAGTACCTGCTTCCCATGTATGAGGTCCCGGGTTTCATCTCTGGTATCTCCTAAGAACAAACAGACAAACAAACAAATGAAAAAAACAACTCTCACTGGGGAGCAGATGTAGCTCAGTGGCTGATCACCTGCTTCCCATGTACAAGGTCCTGGGTTCAATCCCTTGAACCTCCTAAAAAAAACAAAACAAAACAAACAAACAAAAACAATGAAGGACAGGTTTGCCTTGTAGGTAGAAGAGAAAGGAGGAGGTTTTGGCCAGAGCAGAGTGTGCAGGTGAGGAGGGACTTGAGGTGACAGTGTAGTGATACACAGGGCAGAACCTGTAAGACTTTGCCTGTCGTCATCAGGAGTAGGGGGTTTTGATTTTATTAAGTGCACCAGGGAAAGAGATGTGATTCTTTGTTTGTTTTCTGTTCAATTTTATTTTTAAAAATGTACAGAGTTTCTATTTGGGGTGATGGAAAAGTTTTGGTAATGGATGGTGGTGATGGCAGCACAATATTGTAATTAACAGCAATGAACTATATATTTGAATGTGCTTTAAAGGGGAAATTTTAGGTTGTATATGTGTTCATAGAATAAACATTTTTGAAAAATCGTAGAACTGGACAATGCAAACCGAGAATCATGATGTAAACCATGGACTATAGTTAATAGTACAATTATAGTAATATTCTTTCACTAATGGAAGGCGTTAATGATGGGGTATATTTAGGAACTCTGTGTTTTCTGCATGATTTTCTGTCAACTTACAACTTCTCTAATTAAAAAAATAATTACAGTAAAAGTAACAATATAATTAATAAATAAAATTAATACTATGGAAAGCACAGATCCTTGGTGTTCAGTTTGGGTTTTTATAATTGTGTATACCATCACCCAAAACAGGATATAGAACATTTCAATTCCCAAAATTTCCTTTGTACCCCTTTCTGGTTTACTTTGAAAAGATAACCTTTGAGAAAATGTGTAGGGGGTTAACCTTCATATTGTAATCTGCCTTACTTTCTCATTTACCTTTCTCTGATCCTAACACTTTTTACGAGTCCTCATTTCTTTTTTACTGACCCCAATCAGTTCCTTCCTGCACACCTTCTGATAAGATCACTCTTTCTGGACCTTCCCAGGTACTTTATTTCTGATGTCATTTCTAAGTGAAATCTCGGCCTCTTCTCTATTCTACCTGTCCAAACTACAAACCATAGCACCAGTTCAAGTCCTTCCTACCTTTTCATAAAACCTGAAGCCTATAATTAATCCATTCCAGACTGGTTTGTGTTCTCTGAACTCTAAAGGTGTTTCTTGGCTCTTCCACATTTACTTTGTATTTGTTTTCTTTAATGGAAGAGTTAAGAGAAATATATGGCTAGAATGAGAATGAATAAACTAAATGGTTTAGAGAAAATAATAATGATAATAATGTAGGGAGGAGAGACGGGCAACCTGTCTCAATGCAGGCTTTTAATTTTTTAAATGGAAAGTCTTATACAACATGTGTAGACCTGGCCCAAGCACATTTCAGCCTTGGCTTGGTAAAACTGCTGAAGTGTTTGGTTTTCTCTTTACCTCACACTGTGAGTCATTTCTGTGCCTGATCTAGTCAGCCAGTCATGAAAGCTTAAACTCTCCAGAGAAGGCTGGGTGTCTTTCTGCTTGGCTCAGACTTCACTGTCTGCTGCCTTGTCATCCATCTAAATGCTAACTAATGTTTTGTTTGTTTGTTTATTTGCTTGTTTTGAGAGAGAGAGTCAAAAGCTCAAGGCACCTGCTTGTCAATGGTGGGGTTTTGCCTGCCCTAGTCCTGTGGTCTACTGAGGTAATGGATCCGCAGGTTTTGCTTATTTTAAAGATGATTTGATCTAGTGTGTTTGGTATGGGCTGATGTGTTAAAAATTCAGGATGTTATTTACAAAGAATTGTAGAGAAACTAAGGGCAAATGGGGCCTTGGCCAAGATTTTCTTCTTTATTGATGCTGCCATCACAAATATTTAATTGGCATCAAGGTAAATATTCAAAGGTTAATGTAGCATGCTGTTAATGGATAATGAAGGTGTGCAGTCCTTACAGCCTCACCTTGCTTCTGAATTGTAATTACCATTGTAGAGATATTCAGAGATGGAAACAGTGGATCATCTATTGGCACTTGCCTGGATGGAGCATACACAAAAAATCGTGCTTGTTATGACCCATTTTGGGTATTTTGATAAGTTAGTCACAATCATATGTTTGCATTGCCATGTGTATAAAATCCAACATCAGAGAATTAGACAGTGGATTTTGGCAGCAAGGCAGCAATGTCAAAAACTTATATTTATACTCCAAATTAGAAATAAATTCATTTCTAATGCGTGTCTTATTTTTGACTTTTCACCGGGGAAAAGGAAGACCCTCTTTTTCTCTTTTCGTATGTACTTTTATTTTCAATGTTTTATGTTTCTTACGCAACAAACAGAAAAAAAGACTTGCTCATAGTGAGTGCTCAATAAATGAAGACCAAAACGACTATTTGGTCTACATTTTCTTACTTTACCGGGTGACTTTTTTTCATATAGTTTTCTTTGTGCAAATCTTCTCAACTTTCATTAGTGTTGTAGTTGCAGTAACAACAGCATTTAAGTGATCATTTATTACATAAATAATATCATGCCATGCTTTTTTCTTTTTCTTTTTTCCTTAGTTTTTGATTCTCTAAGTCATAGACTTCTATCCCAAGCAAATGAATTATGCTGAAATATATTATCTCTATATGGCTGACATCTGGGAAGTGAATACAAAGTTATCTCATGCCATTATTTTCCTTCAAGCATTATTTTTAAAGCACTTCACATGAATCGTGATAAACATCATGTGGAAGCAGGCCTGTGTGATCTTAGGGTCTCCACATTTAGGTGCAAGTCTTACAAATGACATGTTAACAGAAGCGAAAGTTTATAATCTTATAATCACTGAATTCTTCGCTTTGTAATTCTAATTGGATTTTCCACTTAGATATTGATATATATTATTTAAAACTTCTTTTCTTTTGAATGGTCAGTAATTCTTAGGTCTGTTTTAAGCTTAGTATTCACAAGAGAACATTTAAATTTGGAATTTGAGGTTTCAAGTTTAGGCCATACACTCTGAGAACATCTCAGCCAGCTCCTGCCTCCACTGGCTCCCCCATCCTTGCTCTGCCCGAATCTCAATCAGAGCTTTTCATCCCTGTTGTTTCTGCCTGTTTTCTAATTAAAGAGGAGATTAGCAGCTGTTAAATGCATATTAGAACCCAACTGAGACTTTATTTGAGATGAAAACATAAAACTTGAAAACACACTTAAATAAAAAGGGAGCCCCGCATGGAGAGAATGGTCAGCTTTAGAAGGTTTCTGTTTAAAATGGACAGTCCAAGACCCAGTTCCCATGACTGGGGAAGTTATCCTATTAATACATAGGAAACAAAGTGATACAAATTGATTGAAAATACTGCATTGAGAAGCATGATTTTTTTGTTCTTTATCAATTAAACAAACTGACTAGTAATATTTCTCTAAGCATGTCTGTGTAGTCTCTCTGCCTTAGAATCACTTGAAGTGCTTACTACACTGCAGACCTCTCGGCCCCAAGCCAACTCACAGATCAGCATTTCTGGAGTCAGGGCCCAGGAATCTGCACAGTAACAAGCACGCCAGTTGATACTTAGCGATGTTCTCTACAGTCTCAGTGTGAAAAGTTTTCTTTGCCAAAATATGTCTTTTGATTTTTATTAATTCAAATTATTAATACAAAATGCAGATGATGGGTTGGCTGATCTGCCGGCTTTATACCCCCAACTCTATCCCTTACTGGCTGTGTGACTCTGGTCAAGTTACCTCACCTCTCTGTTTCTCACTGGTAAATGGGAGATAAAATAGTAATCACCACTAAGTATTACTTTGAGCCTTCAGTCAGACGATCCTCATGAAGCAATTTCCATAGTGCTTGGCACATACCCAATGCCCCATAAATCATAGTTATCATTGTACTGGTAGTCGTCATTGTTTTATTAATAATAGTAATGTAATGATATCACAGCTTATCTCTGAAAGACTTCTAGATAATAATAACAGGAACCTCACATATTTTTTGAAACATGGAAATTTTCCACCTCTTTAGTTCTTTCTCAAAAGAAACGTAAACAAACAAATAAATAAAAATGAAATGTGCTGATCCCTTGGGCTTTCTGACCTGGGCAATTCATTTCAGTGACGTTTCAGGAAGACGTTTCTGGCTACAGTTAAAGTGGCAGTATGGAACTCTGCCTCACCTGCCAGGATGACCGAAATGAACAATGCGCACCAGCTTGTTGTGAGCCCCGCTGTGTCCTTCATTGGGCAAATCATTTTACAGGTTTCCCCGGCCCCGCTTTGCCCTCTACTGCCTTCAACTTTGTGAGTGGAAATGACCCAGACCTCTGCAGCAGCTTCCACCCCCTCATACCTGCAGACTGGAGGCCGTTCAGTCCTGGCAATTTGAAACATGTCCTTCACCTTTCCCTGGGCAAAGATGCCCTTGTGCTTTCATGGTGTAAGTTTTCCTCCCAAGTTCTCGCCCTGGGTTTTGACGATTAGAGGGCTTTAATTACAGCCATTAGTGTGGGCGAATGACAGCGTTTTTCCTCTGGTCGTCTAGCAGAAAACTTGAAAGGGGGAAGGTCAGATGGAGATGGTTTATGAATGGTTCTTGATGCTCAGATGCCAGTGACACCTGGCTGATGGGAGGATGTGCAACAATTTCTCTTCTAGTTCCATGGAACCTACAATTATGACCCAGATCTCACTGGCCAAACTGTCTCTGCGGCTACTAAACAGTGCCAGGTGACCTTCTCCAAAGTCACATCTTCCTCCTCCAGCATTTGTTCTCTTTGCTGGTTATGCCACTTGTATTTTTTTTTTTTTTTGAGCCTACATTTTGGAAGACTGAAAGGATTCTCCAAATTGCTCTTGATAAATGAACAGGTGACCCTGCCGTTTCTGTTTTAATAGTTGAATATTCCCCCATTTCTCCATGTAAATAAATCTTCTTTCTTTATTGCTACTCCCTTTGCATTTTGCCACATTATTATAACATAACTGGTATCTGAGAAGAAACTTCCCATTTTTGGGGGGAGGGGGGCAAGGGCGGGTAACAAAGCAAGTTTTCCTTTAAAATTATAAAATGCTTCCCTTGTATATCTGTTATAAGCAGCAATCCAGAGAATTAATTCAGGCTATTTCCAGACCTATTTCAAACATTTTGATGACTCAGAATCTGAATCAGAGCAAATAGAACACGATCTAAATACTGCAAGGTGACACAAATTCAACACAAGTAGGAAAGGATTAAAAAGGCAGTAATTGCAGTTATTCATCTTTAATTAGTTTATATTGAGAGAAATAATGCTGCAGTTCTGGAGATATATGTTTAGGTATCACTTGCATCATTTTAATATGTATATTCCTAGGAATATAAAAATAACTAAAATTTATGAAACCTGTCACCAAAACACAGAGGTTCTCTCTCCTTACTTGACATTTTGAAAGTCTTTGCTTTACAGTTAATGAATTCAGTATTTATATTATGTTTCCCACAATAATGAGCAGTGTTATAATTGGTTTACCTAAATCCCAGCAAGTTTTTTTTTTCTTGCTTTGTTTGGTATATAAAAAGAGTATTTTGTGTAATTCCTGCCCTCAAGTAGCCTCCTGGGGTGTGTTAGATTTCTCTGTAGGGGTTTTGTATTATTTTTGTAACTGTCCTAAAAGTTTAAAAGTATTTCCAAATAAAAAGTGAAAAAAAAGAAGCCTATTGTCTGATTTTGGGGAGAAGCATAATATGAAACTAATATGAAATAGTTTATTCATTTATTCAGTAAATTATTTATGGAACACATACACCCTTCCAGGGAGGTTCCTACTACTTTTTACAAACGATGAAACTAAGTTAACGATGTTGGGAGTTTTACTTGATATGCCTGCTGTGGAAGATTGCATTATCCCAAGATTACCACAGTGGTGTCTCCCATCCCACGTGCTCTTCTGCAGTGTAGCTTTTGACACTCCCCCATCAAGAAGGGAGTCTAATTCCCATCCCTTTGATCTGGACTGGTGTTACTGACTCACTTGTAACAAATAGAATGCAGGACAAGTGACTGCCAAGGCTAGGTCAGAAAATGCCATGCAGCTACCTCTTGGGGAATGGGGGCCCCAGCTGCCATGCTGTGAGACTCCAGGCCAATGAAGAGGCCATGGATTGGTTCTCTGATGGACAGTCCTAGCTGAGTCCACCCTTTGAGCCATCCTGGCCTAGGTGCCAGACATAAGGGAAGATGATTCCAGATTTCGGCCATAGCAATATGCTCAGCTGAGGACCCAGACATTATGCAATAGAGACAAGGTATCCTTCCTGTGCTCTGTCCAAATTCTTGACCCACAGAATGGCTAAGGTTGATTGGTTACTCTTGCCACAGCTAAGGATAGAGTGCTGACCAAAACAGAGGTCAATAAAAGAGATACTCCTACAATGTCTGATAATAAAAATCAATTAATTAAAGTCCCTATTTATTGCTTGCTGTGTGCAAGATTCTGTGACCTAATGGCTGATATAATCTCACAAGAACCCTGAGTTAGGCATTATTGTTCTCCCTATTTTGTAGATGAGGGAACTAAGGCACAGAGAGGTGAAATGATAAAGTAGTAAATGAGGGAACTGGCTGTGAAGCTTTTGTGCTTCACTATTTGGATAGATGGCAGCTAAGTGCTAAACATGGTGCAGTCTAGCACTTGTGTAGGAGTTCAGAGACTATATCACTCAGGGGTGGGGTGGTTTTAGACTTCATGAGGTTTTGTGAGAAGATAAAGTTTATACTGAGCCTGATCAGGTGTGTAAGATTTAGATAAGCAGGGCTGAGGAAGAGAAACAAGTATTTGATGTGGATGTAACCATGGGAACAAAGGTAGAAGTGAGAAAAGAATTCCTGAGTGCGTGGATGGAGCAGAGGCTGGTAAAATGAGAAGCTGGGGAGGGGGATGGTCTAGGGGGCTGGGTAGTTTCCTTCAAGAATATAAACCTCTTGGGCATTTGATCTGTGAGTAGCATGTCTAGATTGATAGTTCGGCAGAAGGTTACTCTAATAACAGTACGGAGACTGGGCAAAGCTGAAGATGAGGAAACCAGAAAAAAAGAGAACAGCTAAAACACTAATTAGCCCAAGAGGTGAATAGGTAGGTGGCAATGATAATGAAGATTAAGGGTAAATTTAGGGATTTTCAAAGGAATAAGTGGCACAGCTCAATGACAGATTGAATATAAGGGTTGAAAGAATAGGAAGTGACAAAAATGATTTCCAGCAAATGATGTTCAAAGTGTGGTAAAATCTCTTACATTCAGATGCTTCTAGAAATACAAAATGCTACTTAAGTCCAATAAAGGGATACCTTAGAGCTGCTAGAATTGCAAGGCTTAGGAAAAAGTATTGCAGCAGTTGACAAATCTTACATCATAATCAAAGTACTCATGATTGTATTACCTTATATCTGTAAAGCTCTTCACTTTTTATCAATGATATGCTACTGTCATATGGGAAGCTGACTACTGACTGTGGGTTGGATATATAGGACAGGTAGCCGTTCTATTTACAGATGGTGAAACTGAGTCTTGTGGAGGTCAAATGCCTTGCTCAAGATTCCATGGTAGATAAGAGCTCATCCTGGAACCAGGTCTTTTGATTCACAGTCCCTTGCTATTTCTATTCATAGAATTGCCTTTTGAATAGATTTTGGATTTGGGTAGGTAAAGTTTTGTTCTGAGAAGCTGAGGAGAATACATGTTTCTCAGTATCCTACGCTTACAATATTTTGTGGAATCTGACTCTGATGACCAACCTTGGGCATAAGCCCTCATTATATAAGTGAACTTGGAATTAATAGTTAAGTCAAAGTGTGAATAATGTTCAAGAAGATTTCTTGAGATTATTCAGTCTTAAGAAGGAGTTTAGAGACTTTAAAAGACTGAACATCACATTTTCAAATATTGGTCACCCAGAGCAGAAGCCCAGGAATCAACTTCCCTTCCTGGCCCTTAAAGTACAAGCCTATTGATTTTTTAATATGCATTTTATTAGAGAAGTTGTGAGCTTACAAAACAATCATGCATAATGTGCAGAATTCCCAAACATTACCCCAGGCCTATTGATTTTTGTCATCCCTAATATCTCTAGAATCCTTATGTTCACCCTCCTACTAGCTTTGGTTTTGTCCTCTGCCTGTGTCTTAGATTAATCCAACAGGCT
>JAQZBX010112999.1:0-10145 GCA_029593785.1 Cabassous unicinctus | reverse complement strand
TTAAAGATTTATTTATTTTATTTAACCCCCCTTGCTGCTTGTGCTGCTGTGTCCATTCGATGGGTGTCTTCTCTGTGTCTGCTTATCTCCCCTTTGCTGTGAGGTCTTGCCGCATCAGCCCACGGCGGCCTGCCCTCACAAGGAGGCGCCGGGAAGCGAACCCCGGGCCTCTCATATGGTAAACGGGTGCTCTATCCATTGCGCCACACCCGCAGAAGTGAGGTTGCTGCATCAGCCCACCGCACCGCTCAGGCCGGCGTGCCCCCACGAGGAGGCCTCGGGACGCGAACCCGGGCCTCCCATATGGTAAACGGGGGCTCTATCCACTGAGCCTGAGCCACACCCGCTTCCCAGAGATGAGTTTTGAATCATGTTTGGAAAGTGGGCTAGAATGTGAGTTGGTGGAGAACTCCAGGGCCAGGATCAGGGTGAGAGGAAGATGGAGAGAAAAAGACTTCTGAGGAGGTAAACAAAGCAGAGACATGGAGAGACATGAAATGAGAGTGCAATGACAGCCAATTTAGCTTTCCCCTGCCAACCACTAATAAGCACAGAAATGTAAGCATGCAAGGCAGCTTGGCACATACACACTGCACTCCCAATCCTCCCCTAGCCCATCCAGGCCCTTATCACTCAGGCTCCCCACACACCCCTTCACCATGCCTCACCAGGCCACCATTATTGCTTGAGCAGTCTTTGTTTCTCGTCCCTCCCGCCGACTCAGGTTCCTTGCTGCTCTCACCACTTCTTCCTTGGTTCTGTAATCTCCCAAGGACCACTCGTGTACGGGGCTCTCCCCATACTGTACCAGTCCCACCTAAGAATAAAGTGTGCACTCAAATGGAATGTGTGTATGAGTGTTGGGGGCTGGAGAAGGAAGTATGTGAGGGAGGGGAGATGAACATCTGGATACTACTGAAGATACCACCTACATTCTCTTCCTGTCACTCTCCCTCCAAGCCCATCCATACTGCCTTGTCTTACCTGTATCTGCTCCGGGTCAATAAACAGTCTTCCTACCAGTCTTCGTAGGAAAGTCTGAACTTCAGACCAGGGGTATATGCTGTTGGAGCCATCCAAGACAATGACAACATCCATGTAGGTGGGGCAGCCTAGGAGGAGGGGTACAATGATGGGAAACAGAGGGGTAAAAGGGTATTGGGTGTGCAGGCTGCAAGGGAAGAGGTCACAGGAACGCCTATTTAATTCTAACACTTATTAACCACTTATATATGTGCAAGGAGGGTACTGTGCCAGGCCTGCATAGATGCAGAAAAGAATAAAAGAGAAAGGCTATTGGGGATTGAGTCATGTCCCCCACAAAAGGTATGTTCAGGTCCCAACCCCTGCTCCTATGGGTATGAACCCGTTTGTAACTAAGACCTTTGAAGATGTTATTATTTATGGTGTTCCCAAAAAGAATGAGGGTGGGCCGTATCAAATATGGTGGTAGTCCTTACAAGCAAAGGAAATTGGACACAGAAAGAGAAGCCAAAGGGGAGCAGCCAGAAGCTGGAGGTCAATGGGATATGGAAGAGAAAGGAGAAGATGCCACCATGTGCATTGCCATGTGACAGAAAAGCCAAGGAACCCCAAAGACTACTGGCCAGCCAGAAGCTAACCAGCCCTGAGAGGAAGTAAGCTTTTTTAGCCTCTGAAACCATGAGTCAATAACTCCCCCTTGTTTAAGCCAACCCATTGTATGGTATTTGCTTTAGTAGCTAGGAAACTAAAACACAGGCAGATATAAAATTTACTGAAAACAGAGCACAAGGAATTAAATGCTAGATAGAAACATAGCACCACTCTGAGCTGTGGGGGAACAAAAAGGGTCAGTTCTGGTGGTGGAAGATCACAGGAGGCACCAACTGAGAAGACACTGAAGGCTGAAGATGCTTGAGGGGGAGGAGACTATAAGGAAAGGCAGTTACAGAACACTAAGCAAAGGGAGATGAAGGTATGAAAATAGAGGACACATGAGAATGGTGAGGTGAATGCACGGCCAAGGCACATGGTTTGTGGAGGGATAAAATGAGAGTTGAGTTTTCGAAGTTGGTTTAGATCAGATCTGGAGTTCTGATGCCTTAGTAAGGAGTCTGCATTTTAATCTGTTAGGAAACATGGAACTTTTGCAGGGTACATTAGCAATGAGGATAGCTGTGAAGGCCCCCGGACAGGCACTACACCCCTTTGCCCCATCTTTTCCCACCCTGCACACCCTCCTGGGGACTGAGTACTCAGGTCCTTCCTCTAACTCACGCTGGGCTGTGGGTGCCAGGCTTTCCTGGGGCTGGAACGAAGCATCCACACGGGCGCAAATCCCAGAACTGAAGACAGAGGAGCCGCAAGCACGAGACCAGAGAGGGGCACAGGCCTGGGGATGGGTGGGGGAAAGAATTACTCCCAGGTTTGGGAGGGCACCCACAGAGCATGATCCCAACTGAAAGAAGCACTGAGACCACTCCTGGAGATTCTCTTCCTTGCTTTCTAGTTTTTTGTTTTTTGTTTTTTTTTAACATCTTGACCCTCTCCGCAAAGACCAGTTTCCCTTACCACAACTGTTCTTTTTTCTCTGCTAGGAAACTTCAGAGACCTGCCACCACCCTTTCCTTAGCTCACCATGAATCCACCATCATCATCTGTCTCTAGTAGCGACATCCCCAGGTGCATATTCACAGCAGGTCGAGATGAATTTCCCAGTGGATAGTCACCTGGTTCAGGGAGCAGAGCAGAGAGAACGAGATCAGAGGGTCACAGATGGAGGTGCTTGAATTCAGGGTGATTACGGAAGAGAATGAAAAGGTATCAGAGAGGATCGAGTCAGGGAGGGGAAGTATATAGATTATGGGAGTGAAGAAGCTGAGGTACAGGGGGTCAAACTGCCAGGGTATCAAGGTAAGGGATTAGGAGAAGAGTCGAGCATCTTCTTACCCAAGTGGCTCTTGGCACATGGGACATTGGGGGGTCCCCCCACAGGGCAGCGATAGACGTCCCCCCTCCGGTCACCTGAAGGCCCATCCCAGGGGGCACCCACCAGCATCCTGGGAGGAGGGTGTGAATATAAGCATAGTGTGAGCATGACTTTTGAGAAATAGGCCAGAGGGAAAATGAATGGGGGTGGCAAATTTAGAGTCCTAGTTACCTCCAGAAGACCAAATCAACTTAGCTTCCAGCTACCTTGCCTCCCCTTTACCAGCACCATCACATACCAATCCCATGGCCCTCGGTTTCTCTCTCACCATCGCCGTCCATCCCCAACATGTTGTAAGACACTGTATCCAAATTCAGCCTCAGGGGGCCCTGGGAATAGGCGTGGGTGATGCACATCCAGGTTAAAGGGAGAGCAGAGACCTGGAAGGCCAGGATCATATGGTTAGCATGAAGCGGTTAAAGAGGCCAATGAGAGCCCAGGGAGGCACAGTCAGAGAAGTTATGAGGGAACGTTTTTATCTCAGTCTACCTGCCTCCTCCTTACTCACACACTCTCCTGGCCTCTGTCAATGTCATGCACTCAGAGCCCCAAACATGGTTGATCCCCTTCCTAGGTTTGGATCCAGATGTCTAACCTGTGGCCTTCTGCCATGCTATGCACAGCTGTGTTTTTCATTCTTGCCCCTGAAATCTCTTTCACAGATGTGTCTAGAAAGGACAAGTTACTCTTTTCCACATCATTCCTCCTACACATCCTCCTCCCCAAACTGTGAAGGTCAAAAAGAGGAAGAGGGGTTTTCTGCAGTCCCAGTACAACCATTCCTTCCAAATTCTCCCAAACCCCAGGACCACAGGGAGGACAAGAGGGGGCTAGGGAGCACTCTGCGTCTGGGTGTCTCCTTCTCTTTCCATCTCCCATTGTCAATGTCACACTATCATTCTCTTTCTCCAATGTCTAGGTTTCTGGCTGATTCTAGCCCTGGAAACCTCAGTGGTAATTAACTGGGTGGGGCCACTCGCCTGCCTACACATATGGTTTGCCATTCATCCTTGCCAAGAGTCCCACCACCCCAAAGTTTCTCACAACCCTCTTCCTTTCACCCTCCCAATTGTCCCCCTGCCTACCTTCATGGATTCTTCAGCCCTCAGACCCTTCTGAAGGCCACCATCATGTCCTGGCTGATTCTTCCCTCTCCACCCTAAATTTTTGTAAACTTAGAGCTGGTATTTTAGGAACTAAAGATTACAGGGCACTGTTGAGGAAAAGTTCTAGGCCTCCGGTCTCTCTCAGAGTTCTCTTCCTACCCACCCCCCACCCCAGCATCTTGTTCCTTCCTTTCAAGCAACCCCCTCTCAAGACACCCAAACCCCACCACCACCAGTGAGTATTTTGTATGTGAATCCTTTTTTGCATCCAGATACTAGCAATAGTTGTATGACTAGAGACTGTAGCCCATTTGTTAGATAAACACAGAGTTCTGACCACATAGGTTAGTCAGTTATGCCTCAGGCCCCAGGGACCACCAATGGTGGGAGGAAGTAGGGAGGGAGATAATAGGACTGACTAGCCACGTGGAAGGTCACAGCATGTTTCTTTTCTGTCTCCTCACTCCTTCAAGGGCTCAGGACAAAGGTTTTAGATAGACACAAATCTTAGGCAAGGCCCTGGGCAGCTTCAGTCACTGCCATTCTCAGTATCAAAGCAGTCATATGTGTGGGTACAAGAACACAAGTGTGCACACATACACACACCCGCACCCACACACTAGAAATGTAGAACCGGTGTTAACCTCCCACCCTAACTCCCAAAGAATTTTAACCCTAAAGATTCCAATGCCAAACAATCCATATGCTTTCCATTCCCACCAGAAACCAAGAAGTTAACCTCTCTCACCTGTTAGGAACATCAGGGGCAAGAACAGGTGAAGGATGAGGGGGAGCTCCATGCCTGGTTGTTCTTCTGTCTGAATGAGAAGTCCTCAGTGCCTCTGTCCTCCTTTTCTGTTTTCTTTACTTTCCCTCTCATCCTGCCCCCTCCCACTGGCAGCTAAAAATAAAGTTGGAAGGAATGGGAGGAGTGATGGTGGGGAACTGTGGGGAGCCCCACACCAAGGAAAGTAGGACTGATTTTAGTCTATTTCTCTGCCTTGCTGCTGCCCCCTGGAGGCTTTGTCTCAAAATTCAAAGAGAACACAATTCTTGACCATTTCTGCTGTTTCTTTCTCTTCCTTTTTTACTTCCCTTTGTTGTTGCCAGGTCAATAATGTTTTCCTCAGGTTTGGAATAGAAAGTAGGAGTGAGAGAGAGGTTCTTCTTACTTCCTAACCTTATTTATCTCAACCTGACAGCAGTGATATCGTTTTCCCACCCATCCAGGGGAGTTCCAACATGTGAAGACAAAGCCCACAAACCAAGCCTTACCGGCTCCTCTCCACTTAGTTCTATTTGTAGCCTTTAGCCTATGCTGCCTTGTGGCATTATAATTTTAGGAGGGAAGTTTTATGGGGTATGTTTTGTGGAACTGGCATCACTACTGTAGCCTTAGACCCCTTCTCCTCAATTAAGATGTAAACTCCTTGAGGTTGGGACCATGAAACTTCTTAGCTTTTTGTCTCTCTGCCATTTAGTGTTGTGTCTGGCACACTGTAGATGTGCAACAAAAATCTGTGGATGATGATGCTAGTGGCCAATCCCATGGAAATTCCAAATCAGAGAGACAGGAATAAGGGTCTCAGATGACCAGAACATGAGGGACCAGACCAAATGTCTATGAGCAAACTGATCTTTAATTTGCTGACCTGGAAAGCCTGCTCCACATCTTGGGCATGAGCCACAGCTATTTATACAGAATCATAGTACAATATTTACAGCAAGATTCTAGACACAGCAGCAGCATTCTGGATCGGCTAAGAAGGAGCAAGAACAGGTTAGGGAACAGAGTTCTGAAATTAAAGTGTAAGCAGAAATCGGCAGGAGTGAGTAGAGGGAAGGGTAAGGGCCAAGTCATGAGGGAGGTTGGTGAGGTAGACACAAGAGCAGAAGAGGAAGCATCAAACAATCTCTGGAGCCGAGATATGGGGGAGAGTTCACTGGAACATAAAAAGTCTTAAATATTATGACTTGGAATCTGAAAGAGGTAAAATATGTCACAAGCCACCTCTGTGAGAAAAAGAAAGGAGGCAGTTAGAACTTAAAGACCAAACTTTATACCTCCCCTTTAGTTCCCCAAAAGGTAATGTCACTTCTGATTACATTCCTAGCATAGGGGAATGAGAAGGTAAAACAAAGAGATGGATAGAAACAGACTCTTAAATAGACTTAAGAGGGACAAAATAAAAATAGTCAAAAGAGACACAGACAATGCAATAAAGGAGGAAAAGGAAAAAAGTTCAGGCTGATCTGGAAATCAGAAACACCCTATTGACTTCAATGTCACCTTTCCTTAGCTCATCTTCCCCAAAGCTCCTCCCTCTACCTGGTACATCAGGGATGATCTAAGATTCCATTTTACCAATTCCAGTCCCCTCCTTATTTTGCACCAGAATGTCAGGGCTTGAGTCGTAACCAGGGACAGATTATTGTGAGAATAGATAGGATGGAGGACACAAGGCCACAAAGCCCCACAATCCCAGGGCCACAGCGCCAGAGGCCTAGTTTGTCCAGTGGTATGAAGAGATCACAGGCATTTCTGATGACATCCAGGAGAAGTGGGGGATGACCTCGAAGGACTCGAGCCAGGAGCAGGACTCGGAGCCGAAGCTTCAAAGCCAGTTGGGGCAGGCCTCCTCCTGGAGTCCCTGACCCCCCACTACCCCCGGTTTCGATTCCTCCAGGGACTCCTCCCCCAGAACCCTTCAGTCGCCGGCTACAAGTTGAAGACTCTTGTTCCATCAGTAGGCGAATCTCATAGGCATCACGGCTCAAATTCATGATGAGGGAAAACAGATAGTACCTAGGATACAGAGGGCAGAAGGGACTGTGAAGGCACGTAAATGTACTTAAAATATTCCCATTTCAACCTTTTTTTTTCCCTAGTGCAAAGGGATTACACATTAGAATACCAGAAGTGAATGCTATTACCCTCTATTAGAAATGCCCTCCCGTCTTCCCATAACTAATACGTGTCTATGTAGAACTTAAGATTCTGGCTTAAAATCCTTGAATTTATCATGAAATATTCCAAGATCAACCTCAACTTTCATGGTTCTACTTAGCAAACCATTAGCATATACACATCAATGTGAACTATAATAATGCAAACTAATTTTAAAGAACAAGCTTCAGTTGTTTCAGAAACAGAAAACATTATGGATCATTTAAATCTAATCCTTTTGATTTAAAAAAAAAAATGAAGCCCAGGGGTGTTAAATAGCTTGCCAAATATGTTAGAATATAAATTCTTTAAGAACGAAGTCTATGTTTTTTATTTTTTATCGGCTTGGAGCAATGACAACAGTGGTCTGCACTCAATAAATTTTATTACCTCCAAAACATATTCTGAATCCAACCACCTCTCTATCACCCCACCACCACAGTCTAAGCCACCATCATCTCTTGCCTGGGCTACTGTTGTAACTTTTTCACTGGCTACTCTTGCTCCCCCAACCCCAACAATCTAATCTCATATAATAACTAGCATAAATGTAAATTACATCAATACTCCCCTTTTTAAACATCTCCATAGCTTCCATGATATCACATTTAAAATAAAATAAAATCTAGACACCTTAGACAGACTAACAGAGCTGGCTCCTGCCTCTCTAATTTCATCTTGTACCATTCTTTCCTTCATTCACTTTGCTCCAACCACATTTGTTTTTGTTTTGTTTTGTTTTTAGGAAGTACCGGGGATTGAACCCAGGACCTCGTACAAGGGAAGCAGGTGCTTGGCCACTGAGCTACATCCACTCCCGGTTTTTTTTCTATATTTTGAACCCATTGAGCTTGTTTCTGCCTTAGGAACTTTTCATTATCTATTCCCTCTATTTGCAATGCTCTCCACCCCCTTCCCCAAATCTTCACATGGCTGACTCTTTCTTGATCTTCAGGTCTGAGCTTAAATGTGACTTCTTTGGAGAGGCTTACCTGACCCCCCCCAATCAAAAGTAACAAGTCATTTACTCTCTAGTACATAGTTCTATTTTAATTTCCTGCATAGCACTTACCACTAATTTTTCTTATTTATTGTTTATTTAAATAAATCTGTCTCCTCTCATTACCATGTAAGCTCCATGGGAACAGGGACCTTGCTTGTCTTTACCACTATATCCCTCTGTCTAGCCCAGAGTCCGCCACATAATAACTCAATAAATATATGCTGAATGAAATGAGTAAATACGTCATATGGACTCTTCTAGAGTGTTGCTTTTCCATACCACTCCAGCAACCTCCCTACCCCCACCCCTCACACATTATAAGCCACATTATAGCTGTAGATGACTGAGAAAGCTTAAGAGAAAAGCAACACAGAAATGGAGATGGAAAGGGAATAAGATGCTAATATAATGAAAAATAACACAGAATCAAAGGAAAGCAAAGAAACAAATACAGGTGATAAGTATAGAGAAAATTTTATACCCAAGCTGTATTTCTCTCCACCTTCACTGCTAGCCACCTCCCTAGTCCAAGCCAACATCATCTCTTGCCCATAGGAGGGCATCACTTCTCTTGCCTCACTGCAATCCATTTTCCATATCAAAGCAAAGATTTTTTCCAATCACAATTTGAATTATTCACATTCCTGCTCAGAATGCTTCTATAACTTTCCACTGTTAGAATAAAGTTCAAACAAAACAAAACAAACAAATCTTACCATTGACTAAAAGGTCTTGCACAGTCTGGACCAGTTTCAACCTATGTCCTGTCCTCAATACTTACCTTTATACTAGCTTTCTTTTTATTTCTGTATTTCCCCAATGTATTTCTTCTCTGTTTTTAGGAGGCACCAGGGATTGAACCCAGGAGCTTGTATATGGGAAGCAGGCGCTTGGCCACTGACCTACATCCGCTCCCCCCAAAGTCTTTCTTACTTCAAGTAAGAAAGTAGAACACACTATTTTCTCTGTTTGGAAAGGCCTTATCTGCTACTCTTTGCTTTATCTAAATCCTACTCAGGCTTCAGGTCTGAACTAAAATATTATTTTCTCAAAGAGCTCTTTCCTGACCTTTCAAACTAAATTAACTCCCTTGTTATATTGTCTCATAACACCCCATACTTTTCCACAAATATATTTGAGTGGTTATTTGTTTTAATACCCAACTTTTCCACTAGACTATAAGCTTCATGAGAGCAGGAATCCTATCTGTTTGGCTCTTCACTTTATCCCTTGGGCTATTGTTAGCACCTAATAAATATTTTTGGAATGCATGAAAGAGCAGACTGTGAGATGGCATAACCTGTTGTATAGATGATAGCAGAATTAAAGCAGTTTAATATCTTATGTTGCCCAATCTCTGTTATTCATCATGGAAGAGCATCTGTCTTCCATCTGCCCCCATTCATTATTCTCTGATAGTTTAAGATCTAAATGAAGACAGAAAACCAAGTGATTGATTAAGGCATGTATACTCTGGAAAGTCTCTGACAGAGTATCTTTCTCTCATAAAAAGCAAGCTATGCAGTATGGAGAACACAAAGGGTCTTGTGAGGTGAAAGGATATCAAACCTGAATGAACGCTGGGCCCATTTCTCCTGATCCACACGGGGAGCCAGTCCAGACTTTCCAGCCCATAGGACATTGTCACAGGCAAAGTACAAGGCTCGATTGAGGTGACTAACAGTGATGCAGAATCTCAGGACAACATCTGATAGGTGCACAGCTCGTTTGGCTGACTCAAGGGCATCTGCTGAGTTACCCAGGCGTAGAACTTGTGGGGATAAGCAAGGAAAAGGAAGAATTTAGAAGGAGAGGGACAGAGAGCAAGACACTGAGAAAGAGAATGCATAAGGGTGAAAGTCAAGCAAGTGACAGAAACAAGAATAACAAACAAACAGGGAAGTGGGTGTGGCTCAGTGGATAGAGCCCCTGTTTACCATATGGGAGGCGCAGCGCCACGGGCTGATGTGGCAAGACCTCACAGCAAGGGGGAGATAAGCAGACACAGAGAAGACAGGCAGCGAATGGACAAAGCAGCACAAGCAGGAAGGGGGGATAAATAAATAAATAAATAAATAAAATAAATCTTTAAAAACAAACAAACAAACAGACCAAAAA
>JAQZBX010112998.1:0-10150 GCA_029593785.1 Cabassous unicinctus | reverse complement strand
TTTCTGCATCAATTGAAATGATCATGCGATTTTTTTCCTTCATTCTATTAATGTGGTATAGTACATTAATTGATGCAACCTTGCATAGCAGGGATAAATCCCACTTGATCATGGTGTATAATTTTTTTAATATACTGTTGAATTCGGTTTGCTAGTATTTTGTTGAAGATTTTTGCATCTATATTTGTAAGAGATACTGGTCTGTGGTTTTCTTTTTTATTTTAAACAATTTATTGAAGTATATCATTCAAACATGAACATACATAAACTATAAGTATTCAGTAAACATCGTGAACTTACAAAACAAACATGCATAACATCATACAGGGCTCCCACACATTCCCCCCCCGCCCCCAAACACCCTGCATTGTTGTGAAACATTTGTTGACAAATCATGAAAGAGTATCATCAAAGTATTACTACCAACTATAGTCCGTATCTTCCTCCCCTATACATGTTTTTAAGGATTGATTTATTTATTTACTTTTATCCATTTTTACTGCCGCCTCACCATTTTTGCTGTTTCTGTGTCCATTCGCTGGGTGACTCTGTGTCCATTTCCTGTCCTCTCTTCTCATCTTTCTCCTCTTGTCTTCACTGGGATTCGATCCTCGGAACCTCCGATGTGGGAGAGAGGCATCCTACTGCTGCGCCACCTTAGTTTCTGTTGTTTTTTTTTTTGGTGCGTCTTGTCTTGGCTCTCCCTTGTGTCACTCCCGTTACGTCATCATCTTGCTGCGTGGCTCGCGGGGCCTGGCAATGCACCCACGCACGGGGCCTGGCTGCCCACGCACCTTCTATATATTTTTTTTATTTTTATGAGGAGGTCTCAGGGATCGAACCCAGGTCCCTTCATATGGTAGATGTAAGCCCAACAATCTGAGCCACATCTGTCCCGCTGCTATATCTCTTTAAGGTTGACCAAAGATACCCAAAGTTACAGTCTTTTCCCATACAGGAAGGTTATATAATAAATCAGGCCTCTTTTATCACCAGCATTCTAAAAACCAGACCTAGGAAGAAAAACTAGGTCTGGGGACACATGCATGGTTTCTAATATAGCGAATGTTTAGCCTACCCTGATTATCACAAAATTAGGTCAGCGAGAATATTCGCATTGGTTTTCTTTTCCTGTGTTCTTTTTATCTGGCTTTAGTAGGGAGTTTTCCCTCTTCAATTTTTTGGAAGAGTTTGAAACAGAATTGGAGTTAAGTCTTCTTGGAATATTTGGTAGAATTCTTCTGTGAGTACTTCTGCTCCTGGGCTTTTCTTTGTTGGAGGTTTTTGATTACTGATATAATCTCTTTACCAGTAATTGTTTGTTGAAATCATCTATTTCTTCTTGGTCAATGTAGGCAGTTTGTGTGTTTCTAAGCATTTGTCCGTTTCCTCTAGGTTATCTAATTTATTGGCACACAGTTGTTCATAGTATCCACTTACAGTCCTTTCCATTTCTGCAGGGTCTGTTTCAATATCCCCTTTTTCATTTCTTCTTTTAGTAGATTGTGTCCTCTCTCTTTTTCTTTGTCAGTCTCCCTAAAGATTTGTCGGTTTTATTGATCTTTTCAAAGAACCAACTTTTGGTTTTGTTGATTCTCCCTATAATTTCCCCCCCCATTTTATTTATCTCTGCTCTAATCTTTATTTCCTTGCTTCTCCTGGCTTTCTGTTTAGTTTGTTCTTCTTTTTCTAATTCTTCCAGTTTTGAGGTTAGGTCTCTGATTTGAAGTCTTTCTTCTTCTTCTTCTTTTTTTTTTAGGAGGTACTGGGGATTGAACCTAGGACCTTGTACATGGGAAGCAGGCGCTCAACCACTGAGCTACACCCACTCCCCTCTTTCTTCTTTTTTAATGTAAACATTTAGAACTATAAATTTCCTTCCCAGAGCTGCCTTCGCTATATCCAATAAGTTTTGTATTTTGTATTTTCATTTTCATTTTCCTCAAGATATTTCCTAATTTTTCTTCTAATTTCCTCTTTATATATATATATATATATATATTTAAAGGTTTATTTTATTTATTTATTCCCTACCCCACCTTGTCTTTTGCACTCACTGTCTGCTCTGTATCTGTTCATTATGTGCTCGTCTTCTTTTTAGGAGGCACCAGGAACCGAACCCAGGACCTCCCATGTGGGAGGGAAGCGCCCAATCACTTGAGCCACTTCTGCTCCCTGCTTGTTGTGTCTCTCATTGTGTTTCCTTGTTGTGTCTCTTCAGTGTGTCATCTCGTTGTGTCATCTTGTTCCATCAGCTTGCTGCGCCAGCTCACTGTCAGTTCACTGTCTAGCTTGTCTTCTTTATGAGGCACCAGAATCTGAACTGGGACCTCCCATGTGGTTGGCAGCCACCCAGCTGCTTGAGCCACGTTTGCTTCCCTGATTTCCTCTTTAACTCATTGGTTGTTTAAGAGTATATAGTTTAATTTCCACATATTTGTGAATTTTCTGTTTCTCCCTCTGTTGGTGATTTCTAGCTTCATTCCATTGTGGCCCAAGAATGTACATTGCATGCTTTCAATATTTTTGAATTTTTGAGACTTATTTTGTCACCCAACTTAATAGTCTATCCTGAAGAATGATCTTTGTGCACTTGAGAAGAACGTATTTTCTTTTTTTATTGGGTGAAGTATTCTATATATTTGGTGCTACTTCTGATTGATTTTAGAGTATCATTCAAGTCTGGTACTTCCTTATTGATCTTCTGACTATATGTTCTATCCATTATTGAGAGTGGTGTGTTAAAGTCTCCTACTGTTAATGTAGAACTGTCAATTTCTCCCTTCAAATCTGTCAGTATTGTCTTCATTTATTTTGGGACTCTGCTGTTAGGTGTAAATATATTTATAATTGTTACATATTCCTGTTTAGTTGCCCCCATATCAGTATATAATCTTTGTCCCTTGTAACTGTTTTTGACTTAAAGTCTATTTCATCTGATAATCATATACCCACCCCAACTCTTTCTTGGTTACTACTTGCATGGTATATTTTTTCTATCCTTTAACCCTCAACCTGCTTGTATCTTTGACTTTAATGTAAGTCTCTTGCAGAAAGATTATAGTTGGGTTATGCATTTTAATCAATTCTGCCAATCTCTGCCTTTTGACTGGAGAATTTAATCTGTTTACAGTTAAAGTCACTACAGGTGATTCAAGACATTCTACTGTTTAGCCTTTGTGAGTCTTATGTACTTTTTGTCTCTCATTTCCGTTAATGTCTACTTTTATATATTTATTTGTTTTTTTTTCTTGTTGTATAATATTGAGTGCCTTCTCATTTCTATCTGGATACATTTTCCATCTATTTTCCTTATGGTTACCAAGGAAAATATATAACATCCTAAATATGTAACAATCATATTTGGTTGGATACCAGCTTAACTTCAATAGCGTATACATATACTTCTCCTATTTGGTTCCTCACCATTTTTCTTTGTGCTTGTTACACTTACATCTTTGTATGTCCAAAAGTGTAGATTTTCAATGTCAGTAGTTCTCTTTGGTCCCTTTTAATAACTTCTTTCTCTTTACTAAGACTCTTATATTGCTTTTTCATTGTTTTCCTGATAGCTTTTATTTCTTTCTCTGTGTTTTCCTTCATCTCCTTGAGCCTTTTTAATATCATTTTTTAAAAGGCTTTTTTCAATATGTACACGTTCTCATCTTCTTCATTACTGTTTTCTGGATTTTCATCCTCTTTTGGATGCACCACCATTTCCTGTTTGTTTTTTTGTTTTGTAAGTTGTACATTTTATTATTTTAAAAATTTACCTCTGGGATTTATTCCTTGAGATATCTGTTTCTTGGTTTTGTAATCAGCCATTGATAAGACAGATTTTCTTGAGCGTCAGTCCTCCTTTCAGGCAGGTCTGCCCAAGGCAAATGCTGTGTGCAGGATTTTCCCTGTCTTTCTGGACCTCTGTCTTGTCCTAAATTTTTGCTTGTTAGTAGTTTTAGAGTTCACTTGTTTATAGCAGTTTTCTTGTCTCCTCTGTTTCTGAGGAGTTAGACCTACTTCTCCTGGGTGTTTGAAGCCTGCAGGCCTTTGTTCCAGACTGTCTGCATGTATAGTTTTTACACTCCTTTTGTTCTCTCAAGCTGCTTTTGCCTGGGTGCCAAATTTTGGGAGGAGGGGTGCACCAGAGAGGACTTGCCCAAGTCAGTCTTTCACTAGCCCAAACAGGGCTAGGGACCCACAAAGGGGGAGCAGACCAGCTACAAAGTACCCAGGTGAGATGATCAGGAAGGGCACTGAGAGATTATCCAATTGCCCCCCAAAACTGAGCTTTCCTGGCCTGCCCAACATATGTAGACCTTCAATTAACTGCCTGCTGCATCCCTGAGTAAGTGCAGTATATTTAAGTCTCACCTACCGTTGACTCTGCCTGGGGAGGGTGGAAACAATGGCTGCTGCTGCCTTGTCTGGGGTGAGTTTAAACAATAGCTGCCCTCAGAGCCTAGCCCCCAGTAATCTGAATTTGCTAATCCACCTTGTTCTTGGGGAAGAAGATTTTTAAGTTCCTTTATGTTACTAGTGTCTTAACCAGAGACTGAACCCCATTGCGGTTTGTCTTGGGAGTGGGGGATGTGTGCCATTAGTCACAGTATGGAGAGAGATATTAATATTTACTGTTCTCTATCCTGATTTATCGGCCTCTTCCTTCCGCTCTTCCCTGGATGCTGTACAGTTTTCTTCTGGCCACTGGAGTTTCAAAATAGCTGTTTCAGACAGTTCCTGCCTGTTTAATAGTTCTTTTGTTGGGAGGACTGAATCCTGGTGCTCCCTACTCTGCTGTCTTCCCACAGTCTTCCTCAGATCATTATTTTTTCAATTTTCTTTTCTGTTCACCCTTCTCCCTGCTTTTTTCCCTTATGGCTAAAGTTCACCTATGTTTGACTATTTGATATTAATTCACCAGGCACAGGGGCTCTTTTTTGTTTTTCCCAGTGTTTTTTTCATTCTGTGCTTCAGTATTATTATTTCAATTTTCCGTTCATGTTCTCTCATGTTTTATTCTGTAAGATCCAATTTGCTGTTAAGCCTATGAAGTGATTTGTTTGTTTCAGATAATGTATTTCAAGTTCTAAATTTTCCATATGGTTCTTTTAATAGTTTTTATTTTTCCACTGAGATTATCTGTTCATTCATTCTTTCCATCTTTTCCTTTAAGTTCTTAAGTATGTTAATAATACACATATTTGTTTCCTATTGCTACTATAACAGATTACCCCCCAAAATAGTGGTTTCAGACAGTACACATTTATTATCTTAAAATTTTGGAGGTCAGAAGTTTGATTTGGGTCTCACTGAGCTAACATGAAGGCATTAGCAGGGCTGTGTTTCTTTCTGGAGGCTATAATGGAAACTCTATTTTCTTACCTTTTCCAGTTTGTACAGGGTGCCTGCATTCCTTGTCTTATGGCCTCCTTCCATCTTCTAGTGAGTCTTTCTCTCATTGTATCATTTTGACAAGGACATTTCTGCTTCCCTCTTACACATTTAAGGATCCTTGTGATTATATTTGACCCACCTGGATAATGTAGGCTATAGAATAATATAGGATAATTTCCTTATATTAAGATCAGCTGATTAGCAACCTTAATTTCCTTTGTATTCTTAATTCCCCTTTCCATGTAATCTAAAATATTCACTGGTGCTGGGTTTTAGGACATAGACAACTTTTTGGTGGTTTGGGGGATTATTCTGCCTACCACTTAAATCTATAAAAAATTTTTATCTGCTAATTTAATTTTGGGGTTTGATTCTATCGAATCTCCCCCCTTGTGGAACAAGTTGCTAAATGGTGCATCGTGGCAACACAGGCTCAGACTCAACAGAGATTTTCTGTCTATGACTGCTTTATTATTTATTTACATTAATAAAGGGCACAAAAGGCAGAGGAGCAGGGGAAGAGATCCCATGATGACTGGTCCTCTAGGAAGGCCAGCTTGGGCTGGTTGAGATTTAACATCTCCCCCAGGTTGTTTGTGGTCTCTTGCAATATGGAAACATACTGAACACATGCATGCAAACAAATAAAAATGGAAAAATACCAAACACCTGCATGCAAACCAGCAAGAGGGGAAGAGGAGTCGGCTAGGTGAGGGCTGAGAGATGGCTGCTGATTGTGTCTGTGACTTCCCCAACACTGTCCCCCAGCCTTGTTATGGTTACCTTTTATTGCTTCTTTGGATGTCTGATATTTTTGTTGTTGTTATATCCTGAACATTGTTGATACCACATTGTTGAACGTTTATATTTTATCTTAGTAAGTTTTGTATTGGTGGACAGTTAATTTTTTCATAGACCAGATTTTCCTTTCAGGTTTTCTTTTCCACATTTTTTTGTGCAGGTTTAGAATATTCTTCCTCTAAGACTAGAATAACCCTACTACTACAGTGTGTGTCAAGAATTGTGTAGGCAGTGGGTGAAGATCCACACAATAACTGAAAGAATATCTAATTCCCATGTTGGGGAGTTCTGCCACATTCTCTAATGGGATAGCAAGAATCCCCGAAGTACAGGGGCAGTGACTAGTGAAGGAGGATGGACCTTTGATGGGCCCTTAATATTGATGACTGTACTTATGAACCTTTTCTTTTGAATTTGAAACTTAGCTTAGTATTATAGGTTGCCTAAGAGTTACCTTCTGAGAGCCTCCTTGTTGCTCAAATGTGGCCTCTCTCTAAGCCAAACTCAGCATATAAATGCTTTACCTCCCCCTCCATCCTGGCGTGGGACATGACTCCCAGGGATTAGCCTCCCTGGTACCGAGGGATTACTATCAAGCACCAACTAGCAATGCAACTGGAAAAAGACCTTGACTAAAAGGGGGAAAGGGTAAAGACAAATGAGTTTGTATGGCTAAGAGACTTCAAAGTGAGTTGGCAGGTCATTCCAGAGGTTACACTTATGCATGTCTCAGCAGGATCCCATTGACTGCCACAGTAACTATTGCCTCAGAAAGTGGGGCTACTGAGGACTATGGAGACATCCATACACTATAGGCAGGGCTGACAGCTAAGGAGTTTGGTGTCCTGCCAGTGGGCCCTACTTTGGAATTTATGCTCCCCAGTGTAACACAGTTGGACTCAGTTGTGGTTTCCCTACATGTGGCTTTTCTGCCCCTTCTATTTGAAGTATAGTTAGTACTAGAGTTGTTAGGTTTATGTCCAAGAGACTTAAATCTTTTGGCTGTCCATATACCAGCTGGACCCTGAATCTCAAAAGAGTTGCAACACCTAGTCTTTAGTTTAGTGAACTCACCCAGGACAACTAACAAGGAAATGATGATGGACAACGACCATCCCAAGGAACAGAGAGAATCTACAACTGCAAGCAAGAGAGTCCCATCCATCTGCCCCATGGGAATTAAGCCCCCCTCTCAGTTACAGGTGAATTGGGCATCACCATCCCTGAATCATCAGGACTGGGTAATGAACTATGGACTAGTGTAGACTTACTGGTATTGTAGTATAGACTTATTGTGTTTCTAGCAATGGAAGAACTTTTATCATTGATGTGGAGGCAGTTCTGGAGGTTCTGAGAGGAGGGAGAGGGAAGAATAGGTGTAATATGGGGGCATTTTTGGGACGTTGGAATGGCATTGCAATGACAAACACAGGCCATTCTATATCTTGTCATACCTTAGAAAATTGTGTAGGAGATAGTTTAAACTGTAATGTAAACCATAGTCCACACTTGGTGGCAATGCTCCAATATGTGTTTATCAATTGTAACAAATGTACCACACTAATGAAGGATGTTGTTAATGTGAGAAAGTGGGAGGAGTATGGAGTGGGGCATATGGGAATCCTCTACATTTTTTATGTAACATTTATGCAATCTAAGTATCTTAAAAAAAAACACAAAAAACTGTGCAGGGTTTGAGATGTTACCCTATTTACATGCTAATAAGTTAGCCTTTATGGTTTCATGGATGCTGTCTAAAATCCTGGGTCAGAGACAAAGACTTTCTTACTCATGGTACAGCAAGCAGCATTAACATCAGCATATTTACATTAGTACTCCTTGCCCCTAAGTGCCACAAAGGTGGTGTGGATGACAGCAGATGGATGTCTGCATATTCAGTGGGTTGCATTAGAGGGGAGAAACCCTAGGCTTAGGGAATCAAATAGCATATAATGTGCAATAAGCATGCCTGCCCTTTGCTCCGGAGAAAGATACTATCTCTGTCTTCCAAGGCCATTTGCTCAAGACATGCAGAGAGATGAGAGGTCCCTGGAGAATTGTCTTCCAACAGTGTGATCATTCTGGGATTGTCTCAGTGAGTCTCCAGTGCGTTCAGTGTGGTTTTATATGAGTTTTGGAACTCCTATGTCTTTCTGTACTATATGACCTCTAGAATCTCCATTCAGTTATTCCTTGCCAGGCTTTATAGAGTGTTGTCCTGTACACGTGCAACCTAGTATTTTGCCAGACTTTATATGGCCCTTATGCAGATTTCTAGAGTTCCTTGTATTTTGTATCCTGTCATACAAATTTTGCTATATCCTCTAACTTTATTCTTTTTCTTCCATGCTCAGCTAGTCTACTGTTCTCTGCTTATGTGCTGGAGTCCTGAAAATGCCTCCAAAAAGAAAGCCAGGGAGTCTATAATGCTTATTTCATGTATTTTCTTTCTTTTAGGAACCACAATCCTACTTTGCTTATTGTCCAGCATCTAAAAATAGTTGTTTCATATATTGTGTACAGTATTATTGTTGTTGATAGTGGAATGGCTAGTTTTGTACTGGTTATTGCCTCATTGCTAAAAGTGGGAGTCTCCAGTCGTTTTAATTTGAAATATAATATTAGGTCATCCAGGCTGTAAAATTGTTTAAGTCAGAGACCATATTTTTGCTGCCTTTTTAGTTTTATATAAGTTCATATGCAATAAATGTGTTACACTGCAGAAAACATACAGTAGAAACATGAGATTGATGTACAGTATTTAATTAAGTCCCTTGATATTACTGTTATGATAATGATGAGTATGATGATCTTATATGACAGATTGGTTTATAGTTATATGTCTATGTAAACTTGCCTACAGTTGATAACTTAAAACTTTTTATGAACTGTTCATAGGTTTTCTGAAAGAAAAAATTGCTGCAAGAGTTAGTAAAAATTAGGCTTCTGTATTTTAACTTCTGTTTAAGACTTAAAATAGAGCCATTGTAGTATATTTAATAGTCTGTATAATTTACATTAGTACAGTAATTTACAGATCAAAAAGGGCTTGTACACAAATTATTTTAAGTTCATTTTGAATTTCTCAACAACTCTTTATGTTAGATTGACCAACTAGCTTCATTTTACTGTTTAGAAAATTAAAGCTCATACCTAAGTTTCCAAAGCTATTAAGTGGAGGAGTTGGGACTGAAAACTGGGTGTCTAAATAAAGTTTAGAGCTCTTGCTGCATTACCATTTATGTGGGTTGCCAAGTTTTGTTTTATTTGTTTATTTTTAGTGTGTAAAGTATAGATCTATTTTATGTACCTTTTTCTCCCTGCAGTTTAATGTAACTGAAAATTTGAATAATTAATTTGGCGAGATTGAGTAGGTACCGATGTTGTAAACTTTCTCTATTTAACCTGTAAATATTTGAAACTACTTTTAAAGTCTCCGTAAATTGTAAACACTTTAGTAAAGGCATAAAAAATCTTTTTTGTGTTATTTCAATCTATATTTTAGATTGTCAATTTGATAATTAGATTCAAACAATTGTATAGAAACTTGTTAAGGATTGCATATTGATGCTTTCATAGTAGGCCTTTTTTACTGTAGATATTAATGTTCTAACATTAGAATCTGTTCTAAATCATGTTAGTAGTTTAAGACTGCTCTAGGGAAGCGGGTGTGGCTCAATCGATGGAGCTCCCGTTTACCATATGGGAGTCCGGGGGTTTGCTTCCCGGGGCCTCCTTGTGATGGCAGGCCGGAGGCCGTGCGGCCGGGTGGGCTGATGCAGCAAGACCTCACAGCAGGAAGCGGGTGTGGCTCAATCGATAGATCCCCCGTTTACCATGTGGGAGGCCCTGGGTTCACTTCTCGGGGCCTCCTTGTGGGAGCAGGCCGGCCCGCGCAGCACGGTGGGCTGATGCAGCAGGACCTCACAGCAAGGGGGAGATGGGCAGACACGGA
>JAQZBX010112997.1:0-10145 GCA_029593785.1 Cabassous unicinctus | reverse complement strand
CCACGTGGATGGGGAATGGTTGTGTGGGGGGTTGTTGGGGGTGTGGGCGGTGGGGAGCATGGGAATCCCTGTAGTTTCTGAGTAATATTTGGGTAATCTAGGCACCTTTATAAAATGTATACATATATATATAACAAATAACATTTATGTAAACAAATGCACATATATGCATATGTATTATATATCATTTTACAAAAAAAATAAATAAATAAATTAAAAAATAAAAATAAAAAAAAAAAGCCCATCCCGGGGAGGGGTGGAGAGAGAGTCCACCTCAGCCTCTGAAAGCCTCACTCCTGGAACTAATCACTGCTTTTCTCCGCCCTTCTCCACACAATCTGATATCATTAACCCAGAAATCATCTAAAGAAGCCCTCTTTATAGATTTTACATTGCATGCATAGAAATTGCCTAGACATGGCCCACTTGGCCTATTAGGAGCTTACCAGCATATTTACACAATGCCAGGAGTATGGGTGAAGGACAAACATGGGGCCAGATTAAATCAGCAGACCAGAAGATAAATAAACAAGAAAGCATTAATATCGAATACATCTCAGAGCCTACGTGCCCTCTGGGGTGGAGGGCAGGGAAAAGGCTTGATTGTGGTGGCCGTGGGAGCAGAAACACTGCTGCATGGGTCAAGGACAGCAGATTCGTTTCCTCTAAGGGAAGCACCAAAGAGCAATGCCCGTAAGTGAAAGGACAGGCCATCCTTCTACAGTCACTATGTCCCCTTATTTCCATTAACATCTTGTTCAAAGGAGTGCAAACAAAATGGGGAAGGTTTGGGGGATCCATTACCACTTGATTCAGGCCGGGTGAGACTTAATGTAGACATCAAGTGCCAGGCAGGGGAACTTTGTCTGTGGGTTACTGTGAAGAAAGAGGAATACTCAGGATTGGAAGGAGAAAGGCCGAGAGGGTGAAACCAAATTCTTATGGGGATGGGGGCTCCCTTGCCACCAGAACCTTCCAGAAGAGGCAGGGCTCCACATGTTTGTCCCAGTTATCGTGATGCTGAAAGGTCTGCCTTGCTCTTGGAGCTGGCTGACCTGAGGTGACGACGCGGCTGCCGCTAATATTCTAAGACTTGAGCAGGGTCATCCAATTGGGGGGCCCTGCACCCCTGTTGTCCTCAAAAACACCTGTATTCCTGGAGAGAGTGGCATGGGCCTCCCGCGGGGCCTCTCAATCCAGTCTCAGGGAATTGAATTCCCTCCTCCGTAGCTCCTGGGGCTGCTAATTCATAGTTGCATTAGCTTTCATTTGGATAACAGCATGGGGGATTGTCAGATATTGGCTCTGACCAAATTTAATCTACAGGCTGTGCTCTGCCCTCTTTCCACTTGCCTTTTATTCAAGACCATAATGAAGAGATTTATCTGATTGGTTTACTGGAGTCCTATCTGGAAAGAACTGCTCCGTTCCCCTAGCGCCCACTGCTCTGCTGTCCACTGCAATCAAGAACGGGGGACACTCACAACTCTCTCAGTTCTGAAGCAAATTAAATCTTCCTGACAGACTCGGTCTGCCTCGAGTTCTCCATTAGGGCTTCGCTTTGGGTTTGCTTCCGTGACGACAAAACTGCTCTGACATGTTCGCAGTTTCTCAAGCCTGTGTTCTCTCTCCCCAACTCTCCTGTCCGGTGTGATTTTTGTAATGACAAAATGATCCTTCTCAGGAGCTCCAGAGTCTATAGCTTTTTGGTCACATATAAGTAAAATTCAGCAAAAAGTGAGGTTTTGACGGGCAGGGTCTAGGTGCCAGTCAATAGCTCCACTCACTGCATGGAGGGATTAAGGGGCAAGATCTGAGGCTCCTCTTCTCGCCTTCTGTGACAGTTTGAAGTTCTTTTATGAATCTCCAACAGAAAAAGATTATGTTCATGAACTAATCCATTTCTGTGGCTGTGGATTGGACTACGTCAGTGAGGCGTAACTCAAGTTGGGTCTCCGTGCTTTTTCTGGGTCTGATATAAATGGAGACACAGAGAAAGAACGCTACCATTTTTTTTATCCTGCCATGTGAGAGAGTTCTCGAGGATCGCTAGCAGCCAAAGCTTAAGCACGAAGCCCCCAAGAGGCTGGGCCCATGGAGCACCTCAAGGCTGAAGAGACGAGCGGTATGCTTGATAGCTCACAGCTGAACTCAGGAAGAAAGCAGAGAAATGGAGATTGAGAGAGGAGGCCTAGAAAGAGACAAGCCCTATGCTTGTTGACCACAGCTGAGCTCCAGGAGACAGTAAACTCGGAGGGGAAGGCAGGGACCTCAGCAGAGATGGGCCGCCATCTTGCGTCACCATGTGGCAGGACCCCAGGATCACCAGTAGCTGACTTTGGTGAGCAACATCTCTGCTGATGCCTTGATTTGGCCATATCATGGCCTTAGAACTGTAAGCTTTTACCTTAATAAATTCTCTTTTATAAAAGCCAACCTATTTCTAGTGCTTCGCATTGGCAGCTCTGTGGCAAACTATGACACCTTCCTTCTAAAAAGGAGCCAGTCTCCCCCACCTGCCTCAAGGTGGGTCTCCAGAAGAATGTGGCCTGGGGCTGCTCAGGATCATTTTCATCTGGTACTCGCCACTTAGCAAATCTTTAGATAGGTTCCCCCAGGCCATAGGGAAACAGTTCTCAGGTTTCCTCTGGTGCCTTCAGGGGAAGCTGCTAACCTGCATTACATTCATCACAGAAGTTCCCCTCCTGTACACACAGAGCCACTACTTCAACCTCCCCACTTGTTCAGGAAGGCTAGAAAAGGGGGAAAGTCCCAGGCAGGCCAAAATCATTGACAATAACCGTGCCACTGCTGAAAAAGTTTGCATTTTCAAAGCTTGTAAGCACTTTAGGAGTTCCTTCATTGGAATTAATCACTGCAGTGATATTGGTTGTATTCCATAAGCTTGAGGTTCACTGAGCTCCCTTCTAGTTTCGTCCATCCACCCTCTGTTCTTTCATCAGTTCACTCCTCAAACACATACTGAGAACCTACCAGGGGTCAGGCCCTCTGCTAAGAGTTTCCCTGGATTGAAGCCCCAAGGGAGAAGCCAGGGTAGAGGTGAAAAGAGACCAGCTGCTTCCTGGCTGCAGTTCCTCGGACACCCTCCTCACTTCCGGTTTGGGCATCCCCATTGTCACATTTCTTCTCTCCCCTGGTCCCCGAGCTAGCCCCAGCACACTGACCATCACAGTTAGGTGTGTGCTGTTCTGGAAGCAGAACTATGATTTCCTTCCCCATATGGGCCTGACCTCCTCCATCCTCTCCCTGGTCCTGCTCCCAAACCCTTCCTGCAACCTACGGTGATGGCTGCCAGATTCCTGCCCTTGACATCTCAGCTCCTGACCTGGGTGATTTAGAAATTCAGATAAGAGTCTGGAATCCTAGCCAGGACTGCCCAGAATTCTGAACTGGAACCTAGCACCCTGGGGCTGGAGCTCAACCTCTTGGTGAGAACAAGAGCACTGAGCTCAGATGCCAGGACTCAATTCACAGCTCATCCCCTTGAACTGACCCTGGAGCCCTTGAACTGTGAAATGAGGAGCCACACCCCTGCCCATGGCCTCACCAGACCTTCCAGGCCTTACAGCTGGCCCTACAGCTGGCCTGGAAGCCACCCTGGTTCCTTAAGAGAAGACTTGCTGGATATTACAAGCTTCCAAAATGGGAGCTGAAAGACCTGAACTGCAATTCTGTTTTGGTCTTCATGTGCTGGCTTACTTTGCCCAAATCACGCAACCTCTCTGGGCCTCAGCTTCCTAATTAATGAAATGTTGTTCTAGTGTATTTATTTATACACAATCAAAAAGGATTTACAGGGTATGCCCAGAAAATCTACAGGCTAAACTAGAAGTTCAGTAGGGTGACTCTCTACAATTCTACAAAGGAATTGATTCATTTATTTAGCATATCTTGAGAACATGTTTTATGTCAGTCACTATGTCTTACAAGATATGTCCCAATACCCATAATAAGAAGGATATCACTTAGCTAAGGTTAGATGGCTATAGAAAATCAAATGCTTGGATATCTTAATAATAGGAGTAAGAACATTTGCTATTATTTGTTTTGCACTTGTACCAGGCAATACATTCCATGTTCCACATGGTTTTTGCACTTTATCTCCACAAAAGAACCATGTAAGGTTCTTACTCTACACACATTGTTCAACAAATACTGTGTAACGAGGTTATGGCATGCCTTGTAGTAGGTACATGGTATAACCATGCAGATATGGCATCTCGAGGCATAGAGAGATTAATTTCCCAGCCATACAACCAGTGAGTGGCAGAGCCAAAAATCTAGTCTGCTCGATTCCGAAGCCCACGCTCCTGACTCTTACACCACCATGACAACCTCAGCTTGCTTCCACGATCTCTGCAATGTCATCCCAAGGCAGTGCTTTCTGAGTCCATGACTTACCCACCCCCACCGTCCTTTTCCCACTTGCTTCTCCCACGAGTGAGCTAACCTTCTCCGCAGCAGTTCTCTACCTATAAATCAGCCACTTTGTATTCGCCATGCTTTGCTGGTTCTCATTCTCAATTGCCACCTGAACACTGCTATTTTCTCCTTGTCTTCCACTCTTTGCTCTCTCCTTCACCTCTCCTATAACTCTGTAAAATCTCTGTGAATTGGCTACACTGAAGGACTCTACTGTGGTCTGATTCTACAGGCGCAAATGGTGAACTTCTTTGGAAATATGAGCTGTACACTCTAGAATACAGAGCAGAAGGAGTGACAGAGAATTCCAGACCAAATTTTAATAATGCTGAAAGCACAAGTGACTTGGCAAATTTTGAAACAGGCCATCTTTCTCCTCCCAGGAAACCACATCTGATTTAACAGAGCAGCTCAAAGGAAAGTATGGCTAGTAAGTGAGTTGGGCTATGCAGGTACACAGTACCTACAAACACAGTTTGCAGATGAAGAGCTCTGAGTCAGCTTCCCATACATCATGTAGGAGACAATGTGTCAAGCAAGAGAGATGGGTCTCGATAGCTGTAACAGACTGAAAAAGGCCCCAGTGGTTTTTCCAATACCTAAAGAAATCTGGACATGTTAATTCTGCAGTGTTCAGCAACATCTTAGTAAGTTCTCCAAAATCATGGCTAGCTCTTTAAGATCAGGCTGACCTCAGGGCAGTCTCTGACCACAGTCACTCTTACAAGCTGTTTGATTGTTGACAGTGTCCAGAAGCACGGTGCTAGCACAGGGAGTGGATCTGTCCTCACATCCCATGAATCCGTGAGGTGCTATTCGATAAATAAGGGCATTGGACTCCTCAAGAATTAACTCATATCCCAACTGGTAGCTCAGTGTTAGGGGTGGAATTGTGTATCCCCACAAACATGTTGAAGCCCTAATCCCCAGGAACCCAGGATGGGAGGTTATTTGGAAACAGGGTTGTTATGAATGGAAGTAGGCGAGTTAAAATGAGGTAATACCTGAGTAGGATGAGCCCTTAATTCAACATGGCTGGTGACCTTATAAGGCGAGAAGAGACCCAGGCAACAGACCGAGGGGAGAACATCATGTGATGACTGAGACAGAGAACTCTCTGTGTTACGGACAAGTCACCGCCAGAAGCCAGGAGAGAGGCATGGAACATATTTTTCCTACAGTCTTAGAAGGGATCATGACCCTGCTGATACCTTGATTTCTGACTTCAGGCTTCAGAACTGTGAGACAAAAAAATGTCTGTTGTTTTAAGTCACCCAGTTTGTGGTACTTTGGTTCGGCAGCCCTGGCAAACCAAGACACTTAGCTACCCCAAAACTCCAATACAGCACATTATTTAATAAAAGGTGTTAAATATGAATTGTTCATTAAAACACATATTATTGGATGCTTAACTACCGTGTAATTGATTTTCTATCCATTGCCTAGTGGTTAACCCTCAACAAATGCTTTTTGTAATCAAGCTAAAGTACAATACCTACCACGCTTGATATCTTTCTCCATTGATTTAATAAGAAACCAATTCTATATTATTGAAATTGTACTTGATGATAAAAAAAAATTGGTCAAGTTTCGAGCATAAGAAAAACTCTTCGATGTGAACCTGCCACCTTTTATAGGTGGATCTAAGTGCAATTCGGGAAACTTGATGTTTGCTCTATGCATTGTGATAGTAAGCTAAGGTTCAGAAAGGTCAAGTGCTATGCTTTTGGCTAGGAAGATAGTCGAGCAGTGCTGAAAATCATGCAGGATTCCTAACCCACAATCTAGTGCCCTGAGAGAGAGTACAGCTCTTTCCCAGGGTGAAGAAGTTAGGAAAAGTAGCAGAGATTTCAGGAAACCTGTAGAACATCAGAAACAATTAAGTATGCTTTTAAAAGACCCATGGGGTGTGGTTTCCTTCTTCTGAGCTTTGCCCAATAGTTCTTTCCTCCCTTCTCCAATGCTCTCCTAAAAATCCCAACCTCATAGGAAGCCTGCCTTGACTGGATGGGAGTGAAAGGTGACTCTGACCCCGTCCATAGGGCATGTAAAGTAGGGCAAAGGTTTATTCACACTCATGAGTGAATAGTCCATGAAATTATATATGTAAAATTCTCAGAAATGTGCCTGGCACAGAGCAAGTGTTTATTATGTGAGCTATTATTATTTTCCTGTATTAATAGTTATTACTCTACAACACGGTTGTTAATGGACTTAAATAATCCCCCTTGCTGCTGGATGCTGAGAGGAATTTGTCATACATTTATGTATGTACATATGTACATATTTACTGCCAGATCCCTTCCCGTTCTTAAATGTTGTGATTCTGATTCTTCTGGAAGACCGAAATGGTGGATCTGCATGCATCGTCACGTGGCGTGACATGATGGTGTATTTCACACTGGTAGCATAACTGGCCGCTTAGCTTCTTCCCTGGATACACTCATCCTTGGTGCTCAAAGGCTGAGCATCTCCCCATTCAGCCTCTGACAAAAGACAGAGCTTGCCTGAGCAGCATGCCGTTGTTAGACAAATAAGACTCCTCTTCTCGAAGGGCACTCTCTTCTGCATAGTGAGTGGGAAGCCCACTGTATTTAGGACACATTCCTAAAATAAAATTCAGTGGCCACCATGTGACTCAGTAGAGGATACTCCATTTTCCAAGAGAGAAGGAGGGCTGCTAAGAATGGCAGGAACCACCCACAGATGGTCTGGGTACCAGTTGCATCAACAGATGCATACACAACACAGCCCTTTTCTCTGAAGCATCCAGCCAAGCTCACATCGAGTTCTCCACTGTGTACATTAAAACCAAAATAAATAATCCAAGAAAAGCTGCACATGCCTATGTGTTTGGGGGCCAAGATAAATCAGGCAATGGGCCCAAGAAGAATTTAAGACATTTGGCCATCTTTTTTTCTCCCTTTTGGTTTGTGTTTTCATGGAAACTTAAGCATTAGACCACTTTCCAGGTTTTGAATACACAGACACCCACTGCCCATTGCACCAAGGCCAATCTCTATTGTCTGGGGGTTAAAATCCTTGGGAATCTGGCCTCCTTCTCTTACCCAGTCTTATTGTCTCATAAATTCTCCACTCCAACCTGGCAATTCTCCTCACTGTCTTCTCCTTTTTCCCACACCTCGTTCTTATTTCCACCCCCAGGCCTCTACTATGCATGCTTAGCACATCATAAGGGGAACTTATCCCTTTCTCCTTCAGGTGGGAGGATATATCCTTCTCTGAGGTCCAGCTGGTAATGCTTTCCCCAGTTGGTGCTGAGCCGCACTTCTCTCTCTTCCCTCACCTCATGTTACCCATCTTCATGCTTATTGTAGGAATTCTGGAGCACTTGGACTAGTTACCAGGAGCCTCACTGTGTAGGGCACCCAAACCCACTGGTAGAGGAAATGATGACACTGACTTGGACTGAGTCCAGGCCCTTGGGGAACTGAGATTGACTCTCACAAATTAAGGGGATTTTCCAAGACCAGCCCAGTTTAGAGAGGATTCCTGCCCCATGAAGGCAGAGAAGTCACTCAGAGGTAGGAGGATGTTCAAAGCTATGTGCCTTGTTCAGAAAGAAATGTTTCCAAGTTCAATGCTGAGAGCCATCATCCAAATTATCCTTGGCAAAGCCCTTGAATCATGTTCCCGGATACCTGGTGCTGAGATGATAATGGATAGAAGCATTTACTAAACAGTTCCTGTCCTGTAACCTTCCCAGTTCAGAAAAGGAATAATGTCTTCTGTGTAAGCTTGCTAAGACCTCATGTGGGTAATGACATTAAGGTGTGCAATGAAAGAAGGACAAATTTTAAATAAATGAAAAAATAGGGATTTCCTTACTCTGAGAAATCTTGGTATCTTCTCTTGAACAATTTATCTTTGGGATATAAATTGTTAAATATATTCATTCTTTGTCTTAATAAGAACATAGTATGGTAGTGGATTTAGGACTTCAAATCCCAAAGGAGAAGAAAGTCAGCTTCCTAAGGTAAGGGTCCTAGAACCCTCCTTTCTAGCTTTCTGATGTTTAAGTAAGTCACTTTGGTGCTCTCCATATACCTCCCTATTTTCTAGCTCTCCTATTACATATCTTGGCCAATCAGGGGCTGGATTTGCTTTCTATTCCACCTTTTCCAATATCTGTTACCTTTTCTCTACTGTCATATGCCCCAACAAGACAATGACAATCACCATGGACTCTTTCTAGTACTGGCATTTTCCAGGTCCTAACCAATCTTCAATACCCCACACCTCAAAGAAATTATAGAAATGGATCCAAACAAAGAAAGTTGCATATGCTTCCCAGCCGCTTCATCCTTCAATCTAACTAAAGTCCAGTTGTTCTCTGACTGCATCCCAGGTGTAGAGGCAAACTCTATGGTCACTGCTTTGCACAATCAGGAGAGGCACATGTGCACCATATGTTTGGTCCCTGACTATGTATTGTAGGATTTCTCTTTCATCTTATTCTCTCTCTCTCTCTCTCAAAAAAAAAAGTGATCGCTACTCACTTTTAGCAAACAAGGGGATCCAGTTAAGGCACCCTTGAAAATGCTAAGGCAGGAGGAGTTGTAGGTCCAGAGTAGGATGATTCCCATGAAATGATGAGGAATGGATAGATGATGAAAACTGTCAAAAGAAGAATCGAGAAGACCTGAGGCTAATAGAATATATGGAACACGAGAGAGAGAGAGAGAAAACTCAGAGTTGACTGATATTTTGAAACTGGCTCACAGAGAGACATGAGTTGTGACTGGTTACATAACACTTATGAGTCTAAGGTTCTTCCTCTGTTAGAAGAAGGCTAAGACCTAGTTGGGGTCTTATGGAGATTGAAAACAGCTCTCAAATGGTGGTGATTATATAGAAGAAAGTATTATCCATTTTGGAAATTGATGCAGGATCTAGAAGAGAGGACAGAGTAGAAGCTAGGATTTGAAGTTGTCTACACAGGCTTACAGTTGGTGCCATGGGAGTAGATGAGTTTTGTGAAAGAGAGAGAGAGGTGATTAATAATACTAAATACTGAATAATAAAAAAATTAATAAATAATTGTTAATATTAAATGAGACTAAAAAACAAAATACTTTGAAGACTCAGGTTTTAAAGTTAGGAAAGAGAAACAAATGAGCCTTTAGTGAGAAATTAGCAAAGGCAAATTAGAGAAGGGACTAGAAGCCAAGAAAGAATCTCCAAAAGGAAGAAGTTGGTCAGCCTGGTTAAACACAGCAGAGTTTCAGGACATGAGAATGGAGAAAAAGCCAGTAGATCCAGTGACAGTGGAAGTGGTGGTAGGACTGGCGTCTTAACTTTCTGGAGAATAGTTACAATGGTGTGGTAGACTGACCAGTGAGTGGATGGGTGGCGCCAATACAGCAGGTACATGGGGAGCCTGGACAGAGGTATTATTTTAAACCTCATGTGATTTTGGCGACAGATTTAAGAATCACTGCCATAGACTATTTTTAACATGGTTTGGCTGAGAAAGGTTGAAAAAAGATAGCAGATTGAGCAACGATGAGGGTTTAAGAACAGATGGAGTTTTGTTGATTTCTTTAGGACCTGAACATATCAATAGGTAAAAGAGAAGAGCTTGGGGCTGAGATGAAAGTTGCAAAGGTGGGTCAACCCTGGATGGCAGGACAACTGTCTTCATTTCCTACTACTGCTGTAACAAATGACTACCAATGTAG